>QUTJ01031631.1:0-13781 GCA_003573635.1 Goniomonas avonlea | reverse complement strand
GGGGGGGGGAGTGTGTGAGAGACCACCCTCGGCACACACCGACAACAGGGTGGGGGTCGCACCGTCAATGGTAAAACCATCGTTGTATGGCTGTGTTGGGGCCTGGACTGACGCCACTAACAATCCCTTTTTACTGGGGAGCTTAGCCAGCGGGGTCTTGGTGGTGACATGCGTCTGCGAAATCCAGCGCGTTGCCTCTGACGGCGTAGCGCCTAGTTTGCCCACGGATGAGTAACGATGGCCACCGAAGTTGGAGCCGAGCACTGTCACGCTGACAGAGCCGCTCACAGGCACGTTCGCGGGCGCAAACGACGATGGGTTGAAGGAGTCGTAAGTGAACCCCAGCTCCAAGCACCCACGAGAGATGAAAGCCTGCGTGAGCGTGAGAGTGCGCCCTTCACGGCCAGCACCAGTCGACGGCTTTGCAGTCAGACTGGTGGCAGAGGTCCAAGTCGTGCCCTGTTCCCCTGAGCGGCCAAACCGGAGGTGCACCGAGTGCAACCCGTCACCCAGGTTGCTCCCGATGACAGTGACGCTCATCGCACCAGTAGTGGGCGCATTCGGGAGGATGTACGAGGTGATGCGCTGGTTGAACGTCACCGCGAGGCTCGACGTGCCAGTCGACCGGAACGATGTCGTGATCGCAAGGCGGGTCCAGGCACCCACGCCCGGGCTCGTTTTCGTCACAATACCGGTCTGAGCCGTCCAGCGGGTGGTAGCCGTCGCAGACCGCCCCGTGCGCAACCGCACCGAACCATCCTCTGGCGCCAACCCTGTCCCAAGGACAGTGACACTGATTGCGCCTGTCACCGGCGTGTTGAGGAGGACGAGGTTGACAGGCTGGTCGAACGTGAAGCCCTGCGTTGTCGTGCCGTACTGCTGCCCGAAGGCCCCTGTCACAACGAGGCGCTGCGTGGACCCCACGCCTGACGGCAGCCGGCACACGAGGGAGGATGTTGCCACCCACTTGGTCCGCGAGTAGGCCGTGCCGAACACCCTGCCCCGGTGGCTGTAGCCCGAGGAAGGGACGCTGAACGACACCACGGTGACAGAGGCCGCGCCGGTCGTCGGATAGTTGGATGGGATCGAGCCGGCCTGCGATGATGGGGCATCGAATGTGTACGCGAACGTCAGCGACCGCACTTCCACAGTCTCGGTGAACACCAGGACGCGGCTCTTGCCGACGCCCATCGCGACCCTGCCCGTGATGGCAGTCTCAGCCTTCCAAGTGGTGGATTCGCACGCAGTGAGGCCGACCTTCGGAACGCCAGAGTAGTGTCCATGGACGTGACCCAAAGCAGTACCAAGGACGGTGATGGACAAGGCGCCGGTGGCTGGAGTGTTTGTGCGGACCTGCGACGACAGGGCGAAGGGCCCCACGAGAGAATACGAGATCGTCTTGGTAATCGTCTCCAGGTTGCGGAACCCGGCAGTCAACACAATGCGGCCCTGCACGAACGCGCTCGTTGCTTTGCAGCGCACACTGGAGTCAGAGGTCCACAACGTCGCCTGGCACCACACAACGTAGCCCAGTCGCATTTTCGGCGACTGGTCGGCTTCTCCCTGGAAACTCGAGCCTAACACGGTGACAGAGACAGCTGCCGTCATTGGGACGTTCGACCCCAGCACACTGGACATTGACGGGTGGTTAAAGCTCATGCCTGAAGTGTACGTGCCAGTGGCGAAGCCGCTTGAGACCACAAGGAGTCTGTGAATCAGGAGGCCTGGAGCAGGCCTGCCACGAACAGACGACGAAGACACCCAAACGGTCGCAGTTTGCGCAGTCGCGTGCACACGGACAGAAGGCGTCGGGTCGTTGGTGATGAAATTGTGACCCACGACTGTCACGCTGGCCGCACCAGTCATTGGGCTGTTGAACACCGAGCCCGTGTCAGGGGTTGGTCCGTTGAAGGTGAAAGCGAGCGTGAGCGTGGACACCACCTCAATCACACCGGTCACGACAGTGCGAAGCAGAACACGGCCACCTGAAGAAACCTTGGCCTTGACGCTCGTAGCTGACGCCCACACCGTGGTGCCCGCGCGCGTCAGGCCGAACCGTATCCTCATCGAGTAGCTCGCAGGTCCCAGGTCGCCGCCCGTGAGTGTGACAGTGGTCCCACCAGTTGTTGGCGCGTTGTGCTTCCGGAACGAACTCTGCACTGGATGGTCCATTGTGAAGGCCTTGGTGAGAGAGCTGCTGTAAAACACGATGGAATTGACAATCACACGACGGGTCCATATGCCGATTGCTGACTTGAGAGTCACTGTCGACTCGGAGGACCAAAGCGTCGCATCAGCCGCGGTTGGACCGAACCGCGACCGTGATGAGTAGTGGCCAATGGTGCTGGCGATTCGAGAGCCTAGAATAGTCACAGAAACCGCGCCAGTGGCGGCGGCGTTGGCGCGTTCTTGGGACGACAAGAAGTACTGCCCGGCGAGGTCGAACGTGAAATGCTTCGTCAGTGTGCCGCCATGAGTAGCGCGGCCCACTGAGACATGGATTGCGCCGGCCCAAACGCTGTCACGGGTGTGGCACCTGATGGAGGAATCAGAAGTCCACACGGTTGCTTGGCACACAACAATCTGCCCAAGCCTCGCGCTCGGTGAGGAGTCGGCGGTGAGATAGTTGGAGCCGAGGACTGTCACACTGGTCGCTCCCGTCATGGGCAGGTTGGAGTTGATGAGGGATGAAACAGCCGGCACGCTGAAGGTGAAGGCGCTTGTGGCGGTCCCCACCGAGTCTCTTTCAATCGACACGATGAGGAGGCGGAGCGCAACCCCGCCGCTCACCGCCTTGCAGTGCAGCGACGATTCTGACGCCCAGTGCGTGGTGGCGCCGGCTGAGACACCAAGGTCGGCACGGTGCGAGTAGTCAGCATGCGCAAAGTTGGTCCCGACCACCGTCACCGTCATACTCCCGGTGGCCGGTGTATTGTGCGCTGATCGAGGCGTGGGCGCGGAGAACGAGAGACTGTTGCTCATCGACTGCGGGATGACACCAACCGTTGCCACCAGTACTGTTTTCGTCAGGCCGCGAGAGGGTTTGGAGAAGACCACCGTTTCCGAAAACCACCTGGTCGTCTCGGAACCTGAGCCACCGTGGCGACTTGCCAAGGTGGCTGCTGCCGTCCCGAACCCAGTGCCGACGATGGTGACGGAGATGCTGCCAGTGACAGCCTTGTTCACGCGGACAAGGTAGGCCATGTTGGGACCAAGGTAGGAGAACGTATTGGAGATCTCGCCAGATGAAATACCCATGGTGATGATGACGCTCAGGTTCTCTTCATAACCGGCCGGCACCTTGTTCCACACAATGGACTCTGAGGTCCAGATGGTCGACTCGGATCCCGTCCTGGCAACCCGTGAGCTTCCAGAGTACGTCGTAGCGCCCAGAGACGATCCCACAACAGTGACACTGACTGCCGCGGTGGTTGGGCCATTGAGCATCACGACAGAGCTGGGCGAGGACAGATACGTGAACGAGTTGGTCGAGGTGCCAAACAGAATCGCGGTGGTAACAATAAACTCTTTCTTGCCCACGCCCGCGCCGACGCGGCAACGGATTGAAGTTGACGACGTCCACAGCGTCGCATCACCCGCGCAGGCTGAGATCCTTGCTCGCTGCGAGAATGGGAAGTGTGCGAGGCTCGTGCCAAGAATGGTCACACTGGTCGCACCAGTGACGTACGAATTGCCTGAAACAGCAGCGAGGGCGGGGGCGGGCTGGTTGTACGAGAAGGACTGCGAGTAGCTCGGAGAGAGAACTCCGTTGGTGATGGTGGTCGGCTGCCGGCCGCCCCCAGCGCTAACTCTTGCCACGATGGAGCTATCTGAGGTCCAGCCTGTGAACTCCTGCGCAGTCTTGCCGAAGCGCACGCGAGCGCTGTACACGTCCTCGGCAAAGTTGCTGCCCAGGATGGTAACAGAAGCCGCACCAGTGGCCATGGCGTTGAGTCGAGGGTGCATGTACGGTGAGGGCTGATAGTACGAAAATGCACTGGTGAGGCAATTGGTCCAGACATTCGCCGTGATGATGAGGGACAGAACCAGGTTGCGACCAGCGGGAATCTTGATCATCAGGACGGAGTCAGAGAGCCAGGCAGTTTTCCTGACGCCAGTGTGTCCGACCCGACTGCCGACACTGAAGAGGCCAAGGCCAGCGAGGCTGTTGCCGATGATTGTGACACTGGCGCTGCCAGTTGACGGATTGTTAGACCTGCAAACGGAGCAAGGATCCAGGTTGTAGGTGAAATCTCTGGTCATGTCATCCCAGTCGGTGCCAATTGTAATCATAGTTCTCGCGCGCCCGGCACCAAGAGCGATTTTGGCAATGATGCTGGAGTCTGCGACCCACTGTGTCGCCTCAGCGCCCAAGTGAAGGCCGAACCGAGCCTGCTGCGAGTAGCGGTTCGTTCCAAAGTTAATCCCCACGACTGTCACACTTGTGGCTCCGGTTGCCGGGCCGTTGAAGAGGATGTGCCGCCCCGGACGAGGTTCGTCGTACGTCACGACAAAGTCCAGAGAGCCTTTGCCCAGATTTGCGGTCACAACAGCAACGCGGTCCGTCGAGCCTGACGACGAGCCTTTGCACTGGATGTTCGAGTCGGCAATCCACTTGGTGGCAGTGCTGCCTGTTCCACCCAGCCGAACACCGACAGAGAAGTCGGCCTCACCGATGTTGGAGGCGACCACCGTGACGGACATGGCGCCCGTGTGCGGCAGGTTCACGCTGATGGGATTCGGCTGGATGTACGTGACCAGATTGGTAACCGAGAACTGAACGACCGCCACGGTCAATGACACACCATCAAGCCGGACGCCCATCGTCGGACGACACCGCACTGAGGTTTGAGAGAACCAAAGCGTCACCTCATCAGCCGTGGAGCCGAGCCTAATGCTGAGGGACATGTCGTTGCCACCAAAGTTCGAACCAATAACGGTGACACTGGCAGCACCAGTCATGACAGTATTAGACGGCATTGCCGACGACATTATCGGTGAATTAAACGTCATCGCAGAGCGCAGAGAGCCGACAGAGTGGAGGGCAGTGACACCCACACGGGGCGTGTGGTTGATGTTGACTCCACGATTGACCATGGCCCTGACCGAGGAGTCTGAAAACCACCGGGTGGACATGGTGCTGGTACCTTCCAGCCGACTCCGCTCCGTGTACCACGGCTGGCCAAGAGACCTGCCGACGACAGTCACAGACACTGCGCCAGTTGTCGGCAAGTTCGATTGAATGACCGTGCTAATGGACATCTCGAAGGTGAAGCTCGAGGAAAAGGATCCGACGAGGCGGTTGCTGGTAACGGCAGCCGGCACGTGCGCTCCACTGGCTGGGGCAAGCTTGCCGACTAAATTCGAGCTTGAAACCCACACTGTCGCTTGGAGCGCCAGGCCGCCAATGCGGATCCTGTTAGAGAGAAGGTAGCCCGAGACACTGTGCCCAATTACCGTGACCGACGTAGCACCGGTGGTCGGCCCGTTGTCCCTGACGCTGGTGGAGATTTCTTGGGCGTAGGTGAAAGACTGGGTGGCGGTTGCCCTCACGCCGAGAAGGGTCACGACTACAAGTTGTTTCTGCGCCACACCGTACGACTGCTTGACGCTGACCGAGGAGTCAGAGGCCCACACCGTAGCATCCACGCCGCTTGGTCCGATACGGACTCGCGCAGTCTGGCGGACTTCACCCATGTTGTTGCCGAGCACCGTGACGCTCAGCGATGCGGTGGCGACGCCGTTGCTGTGCAACAGCGGAAGAACTGCGTGTCCAGAGTACGTGAACACAGAGGCAGAGGTGCCGAGGTTCTGGGCAACGGTCACGGACGCAAAGCGAGGTCGCCCTGACGTAGGCTTGCACCGAATGGTTGTCTCGGAGGTCCAATCCGAGGTTCGCGAGTTGGTAGACCCCATGCGCACGTGATCAGTGTAGGAATTCTCACCAAAGGAGGTCCCCAGCACCGTGACGGAGAGGGAACCGGTGATGGGGGCGTTGGAGTTGGGAAACACCATCCCGTGAACGGCTGGACTGTCAACAGTGAACGATCTGGTCAACTCGTTCTCTGATCGTCCCACGGTGAGGACTAACGACTTCAGGAGGCCGCTCGCAGATGGAGTTTTGGCCCACAGAATGGTCTGACCAACCCACCTCGTGGTCTCAGCGTTGGTGCGGCCGGGAAGTATGACGCCTGAGAACCACACATCGCCGAAGTTGGCACCAAGCACCGTGACCGAGATTGACCCAGTGGTGGGGACGTTGACGGGAAGAACACTGCTGGGCGAGACGTCGAAGGTAAAGGAAAGCGTGGCGCAACCTTGCGACTGCGCAACAGTGATAGACAGTCGGGGTGCGTGTATTCCTCGAGATGGCTTGGCAGTTATGGACGAGTCAGACGTCCAGGCAACAGCTTCGCCGGCGCAGCCGTACTTGTGCGAGTGAAGCCGTACTTTGGGCGTGTACTGGCTGCCTCCAAAGCTGCTGCCGACGATTGTGACGCTGACGGCACCGGTCGCGTACACGTTGGATCGAACGAGGCTGCTCTGTGCCGGGGCGTTGTGCGACAAGGCCTGTGTCAGAGTCCAGAACTGGAGCCACACGGTGCTGGCGACGCGAACTTGTCCCACTCCACGGGATGCTTTCGTTCGGAGGGTGGACTCCGACGTCCACCTCGTTATCTCGGTGCCGGTTCGCCCAGCCCGAACCCTCTGGCTGTATTCTCCACCCCCAAAGTTCGCCCCAAGCACAGTCACAGACATGGCACCAGTGGCGTAGTAGTTGGCTGGGAGCAGGCTGCGAGTGCCCTGGTTGGTTGTGAAAGCAGCAACGAAAGAGCCGATTGAGGATCCCAATGTGCTGAGGAATTGGACACGGCCCACCATGAAGCTCGGCTTCACGGCGATGGCAGAGTCTGACCTCCACGTCGTCGCCTGCTCCGTTGTGAAACCGGAACGTGACCGGGTCGTGAAGTCAGCCTTTGCAAAGTTGGCACCGAGCACCGTCACCGACATTGTAGCGGTCGCAGGCTGGTTCGCAACAACGAACGAACTGGGAGCGGGGCGATCCATCGACGATGCCATAGTGTTAGAGCCATAGGCAAGCGAAGTGGTGGCCATGACAAGGCGCGACCGCCCCAAGTTGGCACCGAGCGCAGACTTGGACTGGATCGCTGTCGTCGACATCCACCTCGACGTGGAATGGCCGCTGTGGCCGACTCGGGCGCGTTGAGAGTAATCTGCACCACCGAGGTTCCAGCCGAGAACAGTCACACTGGCCGAGCCAGTCGTAGGCATGTTGAGGTGGTGGGCGCCGTCCGGCTTGGGTCCGTCGAAGGTAAAAAAGTGGCTGAGAGTCTCGACGGACTGCATGGCGGTCACGCCAACAACGCGGTGGCTGCTGGACCTCATCGCGCCAATCGCGGGCTTACACTGCAGAAGACTGTCGGACATCCAGACCGTCGCTTGACCAACACTGCCTTGCAACCGCACTCTGTGTGAAAACCGCGTTGACCCGGTGATACCCACGACCGTGACACTGACAGAGCCGGTGGGTGCGGTGTTGCTGAGCACCGTCGACGATACTCGCCCTGAGTAGGTCAAAGCTGTGGACAACGTCCCAATTCTACGCTGCACCGAGGTTCGCACTTGGATAGCTGTGCGAGCACCGGAAGCAATCTGGCCTCGAAGGGAGGAGTCTGAAGTCCAGTGTGTGGCCTCGGTGGCAGTGTAGCCGAGCTTCAGGAAGCTCGAGGCAAAGGGGCCGTCCATGTTGCTTCCGACCACAGTGACAGATGTAGCACCTGTGATGGGCACGTTCGACTGCTTGGCAGAGCTAGGGAAGGGCTCGACATCGTACGAGAGAACGTTGGTCGAGGTACCGGTGATAACTCCGACAGTGGCTGCCACCCAGCGACTCAGGAACCCTCTTGACATCTTGACTTGGATCGCAGATTCAGTGAACCATGTGGTGATGGTCTGTGTGGTGCCGCGGACCCGGGTTGAAGGAGAGTATGCAGCCTCCCCGAAATTGCGTCCGAGAACCGTCACAGAGATGGTACCCGTTGTTGGGGAGTTGGTGCGCAGCGACAGACTCACAACCGGGGCATCGTTGGAGAACCCGAGGGTGTTCGTACCAGCTTGGTAGTAGACTGTCATAACCAGCGGTCGCATTCCTACGCCCCTGCTCGTTTTGAGTCGGAGCGAACTGGCGGACGACCATCTTGATGATTCAACACGGGATGGAGCCAAGCGGAGCCGCTGGCTGTACTCAGCAGAGCCAAGATTCCAACCGAGAACAGTGACGCTTGATGCGCCGGTAGCGGGAGTGTTCTGAGTGGCATCGACAGCGGGCCCGTCGATGGAGAACATGCGCATCATCGTGTTCCCGACGGTCCCTGCCGTGACAACCATAACCCGGTTCACCTCAGGCCGCGATGGACCTTGCGCCGCCTTGGCACGAATCATGCTCTCGGAACCCCACAGGGTGGCCATGGTCGCAGTGCCCAGGTGGCGCAAGCGGGTGGAGACGTCCATGGCAAGGCCCTTGCCAACAACAGTCACGCTGACACCTGCTGTGGTCGGGAAGTTTGTGCGAAGGACGCCAGAGAGTTGCGTGATGTAGGTCACGGCGTGAGTGAGGGTGGCACGTTGTTGCACTCGGTGAGACACCGTGATTGCCCTTCGACCCACACCCATCGTGGCCTTGCACAAAACTGACGAGTCTGAGAGCCAGTCTGTAGTCTCAGCGCCTGACCCTCCGACCCTGTTCAAAAGCGAGAGCAGAGGCCGCCCGAAGTTTTGGCCGAGGACAGTCACGCTCATTGCACCAGTGGTCGCAACATTGGTCACAGTGCTGGAGCTCGCGTAGAACCTGTGGTAGGTCGTCGCCAACGTGATCGTGCCCTTGCTGCCTCCAACAGACCACCCAGCACCAACAGAGGCCGACAGCAACTTTTCGTACGTCCCAGCGGGTGTCTTGCCCCGAATGCATGTGGTCGAGATCCAAGTGCTCGCATCGCCTTGCGTCCCACCCACACGATCCCGGCTGGAATAGTCGAAATCCCCAAAGTTGGCGCCCACAACTGTCACAGAGCTGGCACCGGTAGACGGCGAGTTGGTCACAAGGAGTGAGGAAACGATTGAAGAGTCGAAACTCCAGGCTCTGGTTTCAGTGCCCACCCCGAAAGCGTCAGGCCCTGAGGGGTGCTGGTGCCATGAAACTGTCATGACTAGCCTTCGGAAACCAGCAAAATTGACGCCTTGGGGTTTACACGAGAGGCTCGTTTGGCCAGTCCAGTGCGTTCGCGAGGAGGCAGTCGGGCCAACGCGAGCTCGGGGGGAGTAGTCGATCTCTCCCAGGTTCCAACCCAGCAGCGTGACATGCATTGCCCCGGTTACGGGACAGTTGGCACCGTCTGGGAGCAAGGCTTGCATGGGGGCTGGGGCGTCTCGAGTGAAGGCGAACGAGAGGGTGGAAGGGACGCCGCCGACGGTGACGGCAATACGGCGGTGAAGCCAGCTTCTGTCTCCGCCCGACGCCATCTTGCACGCCAAGTGGCTGTCAGACAGCCAGGTGGTGGTTTCGCAACCACTACCTCCAACGACCACTGAACGCGTGTAGGAGGAGTGAGAAAACGACCTGCCGAGAACGGTCACGCTGAGCGCCCCCGTGGCCGCTGCATTGGAGCGAGCCACCGACGACGGAGTGGTGAAGAAAGTGAAAGCCTGCGTTATGGTGGCTTTGCGACCAAGTTGCGTGATCTGAACTCGCAGGCATCGGCCTACGCTGGATCTCGTCTTGCAGCGAACAGACGTTTCTGAGATCCACAGCGTCGTCTCGGTGCTGCTTGATCCCATGCGAGCTCGCATTGTGTAATCGTTCTCTGCGAACCGACCGCCAAGAACGGTCACACTCATTGCACCAGATGCGGCATGATTGGTGACCATGGGGGAAGAAAGTGACTGAACGTCATAGGAAACCGCTTCAGAGAAAGTGTTGGTGGCGTGGCTCAGTGCGTGCGTTTGCGCAAGCGTCACCACGAAGATACGCTCACGCGACACTCCTGGCGCCCCTTTGACTGTGACATAGGTGTCCGAAGTCCACACAGTGGGTGCCGTCGCGGAGCCGCCATTACGGGTGCGGAGTGAGGTATCCGACTCCATGAAGTTGCTTCCGATAACTGTGACGCTGGTGGCCCCCGTCACAGGCCGGTTGGACCTCATCACAGTCGACATCCAGGCCTGCCCAAAAGTAAAAGCGTTGGTCATTTCACCCATAGAAGACCGCGCAGCGCCCCCTGCTCCAGCAGCCGAGACAAGCAAAGAGCGTCCGGACTGAGCCCCCTTGGGTGCGAACGTCTTGAGTGTCAGTGCGCTCTGAGATGTCCATCGAAGCCCCTCGCCTCGGGTCCTGCCCAAGCGGCCAGCAGGTGAGGGGTCGGCTGCTCCAAAATTCCACCCGATGACTGTGACGCTCGCTGCGCCGGTCGGTGTCGCAAGATTCTCTCTCATGGTGCCACTGGGGGACGGTGACTCCAAGGTGAACATCTTGAACATCGAGGCCTGGACACCTTCCACCGTCAACGCCACGAACTGCCTGAACTTGTGCGGGACCACGGACGCTGCCATCTTGGCTTGAATCATTGTCTCAGACAACCACTTGGTTGCTGCGCCGTGAGTTCCATCGAATCGGAGCCGAGCAGTGTTGTCGGGCTCGGCAATGAAACCGGCCAACACGGTAACGCTGACTGCCCCAGTGTTCGGGGCATTGTTCCGTAAGACACTGGAGACTGCCGAGAACATAGTGAAGGCCATCGTTAGCGTTCCCTTGCCACGCATGGCAACGGACACAGTGACGCGTGCCTGCCGACCGCTCCCGGACATCGCCTTGGCGAAAAGAGCCGTCGCTGTCGACCACACTGTGGACTCGGACCTCGAGGCCCCAAGCCGTTGGTCCAGAGTGGGATTAACTGCACCGAAGTTGGAACCGACGACAGTGACTGACATGCTCCCAGTGGCAGGGATGTTGCCTCCCGCTAGGCTGCTGGGGTGGAGACTCAGACCAAAGCTAAAAACTCGGGTGAGGGTTCCAAAGACTGGAGCAGCGCCCTCGCGGTTGGTGGTTGTGATTGCGGCAGAGTGCAGGCTGCCTACTCCAGGCGTCAGCTTGCACACAAGCGCAGTGTCCGACGTCCAGGAGGAGTGAATGCCTGAGGTCCCACCAGCACGGAGCCTTGAGGACGAGTCCCTCGTGGCAAAGTTGGAGCCTACAACAGTGACCGACAGGTGACCAGTGGCAGGCGCATTGGCCACAATCACCGAGCTCGGGACACTTTGTATGTGCGAAAAGAGTCGCGTGGTGGTGCCGGTCGACATGGCCGATATCGCGACACGCGTCAACAGTCCGGCTGAAGCCGAAATTTTGGCTCTGATGGCGCTCGCAGAAGTCCACCTTGTGGAAGCGCTGTGTGTGCGGCCCATCCTTGAACGCAGGCTGACGTCGAAGTTGCCGAAGTTCCACCCAAGGACGGTAACCGAGGACATAGCAGTAGTCGCCACGTTGATTCCGGCAGTGAAGGCATAGGATTGAGGGGCGTCGTGGGTGAACATCCGAGTTAGTGTCTCGAAGTGGTTGGAGTTGGTCAACCAGACAGACTGGCTTCGAAGTGGCACAGACGAGCCCCAGATTCCCTTGGCGATCACCATAGTATCAGAGTGCCAGGTCGTTGCGGCTGCTCTGGAGCCTTTAATGGAGACAACGAAAGAGTCCACAGAGGAACCGAGGTTGCCACCGAGCACTGTGACGCTGGTCGCTCCAGTCACAGGGGCGTTTCCTCGATAGACCGAGCTGAGCGATGGAGAATAGCAGAAACCAAGGAAGCCAAGCGTGCCAACATTTCGGCCCGAAGAAACTGAAATGCGGTTTCGTCCAGAGCCAAACGGCACCTTGGTCGTCAGAGATGTCCCTGAGATCCACTGAGTTGAGTCGCAGACGGTGGTTGTCATGTGCGAACGCTGGGAGGCGTCATGACCAAAGTTGTGCCCCAGCACAGTGACAACAACAGCTCCAGTGGTCAGACTATTGGTCACCACGGCGCTGCTCAGAGTGGGCGCATCGTACGTCCCAGCCATCAACAGCGTGCGGGTGTTACCAGCAACGTTGCTCCCAGCGGTCGCAACGTGATATAAGTCCCTGCCGACGCCTCGCGAATGGCGACCAACGATCGAGGACTCGGACGTCCATTTTGTATTCGACGCACTCGTTCCACCAAAACGGTGGGTGATGGAGTGCACAATCTCACCAAAATTGCGTCCGAGTACTGTAACACTGAGAGCTCCACTGGGAGGAGAGTTGCACCCCGCGACGCCGGAAGCAACAGCAGTGTCGAACGTAAAGCCGAAGGTCATGGTGCCATGGCTTTGGAGCCCGGATGTTACGGACAGTCGAGTCAAGTAGCCTGCACCTTGCGAGTACTTGGCCACCAGAGAAGTAGCACCAAACCATCGAGTCGAAGCCGCACCGGTGCCACCTAGACGAGCACGAATGGTCCAGTCTGCTTGACCGACGTTCCACCCCAGCAGAGTCACCATGGCGGCGCCAGTGGAAGGTCCATTGTACGTCCCCTTGAGAGAAGCATCATACGTGAACGTATGCGTGAGAGTCTCAAAAACTCTCGCGACGGTGATGTGGGTTCGACGGACCAAGTGCCGAACACCGCCACCCATGGGCACCTTGCAGGTTATGAGTGTGTCCGACACCCACCGCGCAGCGACTCCAGCCGTGCCATGCATTCGGAACTGAGGGCTCACGGCCGGGGGGCCGAAGCCGTTGCCCAGGACAGTCACGCTGGTGGACCCAGTTGGAGGTCCGTTGGTTCGCAGCATGCTCGACAGATCAATGCCAAAGGTAAAAGCATTTGTCAGAGTGGCCGTTCTACGACGCGCCACACTGCCAACGGCGGAACGAACACCAGTCCCGTAGGCAGTCTTGGATTGCAACTGCGTGTCAGAGACCCAAATCGTGGCCTCGGTTCGACAGCCCCCAAGGCGAAGGGTATTCGAGTAGTCACCAAGTGCAAAGTTGGAACCCAGCACCGTCACACTTGTCGACCCCGTAGAAAACCCATTTGTGATGGTGATGGAGCTAACGGGCATGGTGGAGCCAAACGACATCACTTGAGACATTGAACCGAAATCCAGCGCAGACCCGACACTAACACTCGCAGAATGGAAAGCGTGAGGACCCCGCGAAGCTTTGACCACGAGCTGGGTGTCACTGCTCCAAGCAAAAGCACCGCCGGCGCTCGCCCCAAGCCGAGAAGTCGGCGACGCATCGGTGCGCCCGAAATTTCTCCCGAGAATAGTCACAGAAATATGGCCGGTAGTTGCAGTATTTGTGGCAACCACAGAGCTGATTGACGGGCGGTCATGGCTGAAAGCTTTCGTGAGCGTTTGAGACACAAAGACGTTGACTGTAGCAATCAAACGTTGACTAGGACCAATTGGTTGACCGTAGGGTCGGCACCGAACAGCACTTTGGGATATCCACCGAGTGGCCGTCACACCAGTAGCACCTAATCGAGCACGAGCAGAGTGGTCAGCGTGCCCCATGTTCCACCCAAGAACAGTCACGGAGGCGGACCCGGAGAGGGGCCCGTTGGTGCTAGCCCTGGTTTCTGGAGTAGGCACGTCGTGAGAGAAGGACCACGACAGCGTCTCGAACGCCCTCCTCGTGGTGACCCGGACAGTCCTCAGAAGCGTCGTGACTCCAGCACCCGAGGACA
>QUTJ01031630.1:0-13776 GCA_003573635.1 Goniomonas avonlea | reverse complement strand
CCTGGACAACTCGAGCGTCGCTGACGTTGCCCTCAGTTCCGGTCCCTCGCGCATGTACAGAAGGCTCTCCAGCGAGCCGGCCTCGAATCATCCAACTTGATTGTTGGCATTGACTACACCAAGTCCAACTGCTGGACTGGAGAGCACACGTTCGACGGAAAGTGAGTCACCTCTACCTCTGTGGGCGCGCGCGTGGATTGGTGCACGCCACCATGTTATGTGACTCACCGCATGCACCGCCAACATGACATGCGATGACATGTGACCCCCCCCCCCCCCCGCATCAACGCGACACGCATGTCAGTGCACGCCAACATGACATGTGACCCCCCACGCAGGTCGCTGCACTGGATTGACCCGAATAACGTGAAACTCAACCCGTACCAAAATGTTATCTCGACAATGGGCCGCACTTTGGAGGTGTTCGATGACGATCACCTCATCCCTGCCTTCGGTTTTGGTGACATCACCACCTTGGACAGGGGCTGCTTTCCTTTTTATGACGGCGGGTGCGTTGTGCGTTGTGGCTGTGACGGTGTGGTCAAAGCATTTGAGAGTGTTGTGGTTTGAATACGCCTCTGTGTTCGTGAGTTGACGCAGCCGTCTCGTGCACACAGACCGACCGTCCGGTTGTAATCGTCTTTGACAGGAAACCCTGCCATACTGTGCAAGGCGTGCTAAAGAGATACAACGAGCTCTCGGGCAGTGTGATTCTTGCAGGACCGACGAACTTCGCACCAGTCATCCGAGAAGCCATCAAGATTGTGCAGAAGACCAAGCAGTATCACATCTTGGTACGCACAACGTTGTTCGGCTGTCTGCCCCCGGCCAATTCCTTTGCACCGTCCCGGCTTGTGGAGCAATTGTATGAGCTGGAGTCCCGACACTGACATGCGTACTTACGCAGCTCATTATCGCTGACGGGCAAGTGACGTCGCGCCGTGATACCGAGGCTGCAATATGCGAGGCGTCACAGTTCCCCTTGTCAATTATTGTGGTGGGGGTTGGTGACGGACCTTGGGATCAGATGGTCAAGATGGATGACGAGTGCGTCAAAATTTTCCGATTTGTTGGTTTGGCCCGAGCAACTTCACATATGTTTGCATGCTTGTGTTGCTTTCGAACGGAATGGCAACTGTGTTGCGTTGCGAGACAGCACCCCGGATCCATCCGCCCTTGACTCTGCGCCCAATCCGCACCTGCGTCGTGCGTGCCTGCTTGCCCCTCCCCTGGTTGCCACTCTTCGCTCCCTCTCTCCCCCCGCCGGATGTGACGTTGGCAAGCTTTGCCTGGCTGACTGCCTGCCTGTGCGCGTGTGTGCGTGGACGCGCGCTGTTTACACGTGCTACACACGTCGCAGGAAATCACAACACGCTCCCAGGTTGCCGCTCCGAGTGTTCGATAACTTCCAGTTCGTGGCGCACCACGCACTCACAGCAAACGCTGGCTCTGTGGAGCAGGCCGACGCTGCGTTTGCACTCGCCGCCCTTATGGAGATCCCAGATCAGTTCCGTGCGATCACGGAGCTGGGGCTGCTCGATTTCCCCCCATGAAGTTGCGATGACATGAACTGTGCTGTTGCGGCAGCCTGCGGTGGCGGCGTATGCCCAAGGCGGAAGTGTCACGATCGCGGAGTCGGCATTTGTGTTGACAACCACAACGCCGCCGTCAGAAGTCCATGGGGAGTTGGGCTGTGTTGATAACTCCTGTCAATATCGCGGAGTTGACGTTTGGGTTGACAAGCACCGAAGCCAATGGGTGTCGAACACGGCGTGTTTTCTTCCTGAGTCAGGACTACAGTGTGTCTAGCATCGCATTCAGCATGTCTGTCTGGCATCGCAGCCTGTCTGGCATCGCAATCAGCATGCCCCGCACAGGGCTCCCTTTGGGTGTTTTTTCTTTTGACTTCGACAGCTCTCCACGTGAGAGCTCCTGTGCAGCCTGTGATCTCGGCAGCACGTGACTTGACAGCCCACGCGTGACTTTGACCGCTTGGCCTACTTGGACCTTGAAAAGGCTCGACTCGACCTGCTTGACAACTCAGACTCGAGTGCTGCTCGCTGCCGGGAGAGCTTGACAGCCTGTACGTGGCTTTGACAACTTGACCTTTAAAAGTTCGGACTCGACTGCTGCTCTGCTGCTCATGGGCGAGCTTGACGGCCGTGCGTGACTTGGACAACTTGACCTTCAAGGCTCAGACTCGACTGCTGCCCCTGCTCGAGTGAGCCTGTCGTGTTGCACTGGAGGTGCCAATACTTGTACATCCGTGAAGTCAAGGAACGTGCCCAACTTTCTATGTCGAATGCTGTTGATCGATTTCAGTCTGATAGTTTCGGAGGCGCCAACCAGTCTCAGCAATGGAGGATATGTATTTGGAGTGTTTCAGAGCAACGATGGCAGGTATCGGCCTCTAACTTGACGCTGCTAATATTGGCATCTCCAGCTTTTGGGCAACTCCACCGCACGAATCTATCGGCGACAAGCCATACCAACGACGTTCTTCACCACGCAGCATCAAATGTGATGAACCACGATTGATGAAAGAAAACAGACGAATTTGCCGACATGGAGATGCTCTTAGCTGGTTGTTGCGGCAGCCTTCGTCAGATAGTCAGAACTGTCTAGCGCCTCTAGCGCCTTGACTTGACCTCCACCACGACCAGGTCGCAAAAGTAAAACTTCAGGAGCTTTGAACTCAAGGGCATCCGACCGAGTCATCTCTCTGAAATTCAAGAGTTCCACACCTGGATCGACGCTCCCTTCCACAAGGACATATCGCCCGGTCAGAGCCAGAACAACGGCGGGCACTTGAAAAACTCTTTCCAAGCCACCAAGTCCAATTCCAATGTGATTGGTATCAAAAGTGACAGGCCCATCCAAATCCTGTTGAGTTTCGTCGCCCGTTGCTGTGATGGACCAACGTTCTCGCGTCGGAGTTAACTCAATTGCGCCATCCAAACAGGTCGACAGACATGCGACGGATTGAGGAGTGAAACGCAGTGTTGTACATTCGGGTGGTCCTTCGTGACACCACACGCCGTTCATTGTGAGGTGATGAGTTTCTTCGATGAACATCAGGTCGTATTGCTCTAAGACCTAAAGGAGAAATTAATAAATGCTCAATGGTGTCTGTTGTAACGCGTGTGCGGAACAAAGCACACAATCACAGTCTCTTGGACTCACCAGAGTAAAAGTTCCGTTCTCAAACAACGTTAAAACGCGGGTACGGGAATCAGAAGAGTCTGACGCGTTGCGAGGTCCACCACAGCTTTGTGAATAAGTCCTTGCATCACTTGGGCCAAATAATGCACGAATAGCAGACAAGCCGCGATCGAGGACCGCACTCATTGAGAAAGTTCCACCACGGTTCACTGGACCCAAGTTGCGTCACTTTGTGTGCTGGAAAAGCGGTAGTCTAGCTAGTTAGAGGTAGGTACGGTAGGGAGCAAGAAGTTTCACCAACCAAAGGGGCAAGAAGTTTCAGCAAGCGCCATCGATCTACTTGAGTGTTCAATTTGTGTCCAGCGAGTAGATAGTAGCTCGCTTTGACATGATGATGGTTAGGTGAGGTGAAACTTCCAATTCACACATGGATCAAAATTGTCGTTTATTGTTTCCGGATGAATAGTCAGTCAAAATAGTGTTGAGTGAGCAAATGACGTCAGACATCGTCGTTGCTCGGAAGCTCCTCAGACATCTTCGCTCCCCTCGGTACAAGCTTGGTCTGTCGACAAGTGTGAGCAAGGTCGGAGGTCGTTATCCCTCTCAAGTGCGCGTAGAAAGGTGAGGAGCGGGGGAGGGAAGAGGGGGGTGGGGAGCAGGACGGAGCGAGAGGAAACAATCCTTAGAACAAACGTCACACCTTGACGGCAGTGGGCACCAGCACGTCCAACACTGCAGACTTCCACACAGCAGGGTTAGCAAACCTGCGAATCGTGATGAGAAATCCCTGCGGAGCAAGTGGCCCTTTGGGCAATCTGTCCCCTCGGGCGCGCGCTGTGGATCTACAAGGCGCTGCAACGAAACACCAACGCACCCGGACCGTAGCCGCATGAAAGCCAGCATAGCGGTGTTCTGGTCCAGAACAATTCGCACTACAACGTAGAGGACGACCAGCAAAAAGAACCAAGTAAAGATGCCAACACTCGAGCCCCTCCTGGGGCAAGCGTAGTGCGTGGGGAACTTCAGACTGCCATCCTGGTCAGCACCAAAATCTACACGCAACACGGATGCTCACTGGTATTCACACTGACTGTCCTCCGTCACCACACACTCTCTGTCAGTCGCCATATTCACAAAGTCGCTGGGTTCTTGGCCGAAATTTTCCTCGCACATGAAATCGATCGACATTCTTCTCGTCACCTGAAGGCAGTCAGAGCGCAGCAGAAAGGTGCGAGACAAACCTTTTTCCACTCCACAATAGTATGTCCTGTTGCATTGGTGGATTCATGACGCTTAAAGCATTCTTCACCCCCGCCATATGAGACGCGCAGCCCTCTGCAAGATGGTCAATGAAAGAAATGAAAGAATGAACGAAGGAATGAGTAGAATTCACCACTCGCCTTTCAGGGTAGACGTCATCGATCAGTGAGTATTCAATTTGATCCAAGACTCCAAGGGAATAACACACTGGTGGGTGGTAGCGGCTCTCCTTCGTCACCTGCGCGACACCTTTATTCCTGCGCAAGAAAACGAAGGACGCACCTGATACGCCGCTGACAGCTGCTTTTCGTTGCAAGCTGTCTCGTTCATCGTCACCCGGTCAACTTCCTTACAAATGTTCATGAAATACAAATACTTTTCGCCACTGTGGCCTCGGTGGAATCGATCGTAACGAGCCACCCCACCGGAGAACACGAAGTATTTGCTTTGCGATGTGTCAGTCTGGACGTTAACCAAACAAGACAGACCTGGAAACCAGTGGGCTAAGATCATAGTTATATCCTTCCAGTGCCACCTTGCAAGCGCACTCAGCCTGGAGAACGCACGCGAGCAGGATAAGTGTCGCAACAAGAAGCGCCATCACGATTGCAAGCTCGGTAGGCTACACGCAAAACAATTGCTGATACAAAATTGTAGTGTCCCCGTTGTACACCCGTTACCATACACTGGGGTACGGCAGTCCAATAACAGTACCTGTGGACGTCTGTTCTTTCTTTTCCGAGACTCAAGGCCTCGGCGATTTTGCGTTGGCGCTGACGGTTGACCATGCCACCAATGGCAGCCTCCATGACCACGAAAAAACCCATCGTTCCCAGAACAGCAGCTCCTGCTGCAGCGACGAATCCTGTTTCAAAACCAGCCGCGAAGTCCACCGCGCCAAAGCCCACTGCCGCGAGGGCCGCCGCATCCACTGCCACCAAGTCCGCCACGAAGTCAGCCACAACCTCGAAATCAACTAAGGAAGAGGTCATGAAGAAAAAGCCAGAAGATGCAGAGAAGAAGAAGCGTGATGAGGAACGCGCGGCTGAAGAAGCTGAAGACGCAAAGGAGAAGAAACGGGACGAAGAACGCGCGGCGCGAGCTCTGGCGTTGAAACAAAAAATGGAGGCAGAGGAGCTCGACAAGAAACAACTGAAGGAACTTGAAATCAAGTTCTGGGAGGATCAGATGCAGCGCCCATATTGGGAGTTGCCACTCGGTAAATGCCCAGAGCGCTTTCTTGAAGGCATGGGAGCGCAGCTGGTCCGCTTGTCACAACGCAAGACCCTACCGTTGACACTCGTGCCAGGCAATCCAGCGTGCTACAAAAGTGCTCGAACCTCCAAAGACACCCCTTTTGCTTGACAACAACGACAACAATCCTGTCGATACCTTCTACAGCTATCAGAACGCCCAGGTTCTCGAGGCAAAAAAAATGTTTATGGATGAAAACCAGAAACGGGCTACGAGGGTGAGTTCCCTCACTTTCTGTTTTGACTGCTCATCTGAGATCAGGAGGAAATATTGGAAGGAGCCCGAAAGCAGCTCGTCTCCGCCCTCAAGTACGGAAGCACCCTGTACGTGCGAATGGCAAACTCGGCAGCTGACCTGGTGGGCAAGTACTCAGGGTGATGCCACGCAGTCATTCCGTGAGCTTTGATGTAATACTCGTTCGCAGGCCAACGACCTTTCCTCTGGCGGTGTTTGATCGAAAAGTGGTGCGTTGAAAAAGAAAACTCCCCTTACATCTTGACCTTGTCATGCCAGGTGCAAGACATCGAAGAAATCTACACGCAGAAGAACTTATACGAGTCCGACAGTCCCTTAGCGGCTTGTTTGCGCGAGGTGCGAGTATTTCCGCTGTTGGTTTGCGCCTCGTCTGTCCTCCTCTACTCACGCGGCTCGGCGACTTGGACAGTCTACTCGACAGTCTACTCGCACGCACTCGCACGCAACAGTCTCCCCACGCGCACTAGTCTCCTCACACGTCCAGTCCAGTCTCGTCACAGTCTGCTCACAAGTACAGACTCACAAGTACTCGACACAGTCACACAGTCTCCCCAAACGCACTCGGCACAGTCTACCCACGCACACAGTCTTCCCACATCGACTCGGCACAGTCTACCACGCATACCTCACAAGTACAATCTACCCACACCGACTCGCGGTACAGTCTACCAGTCTACCCATCACCCACACGGACTCGGTACAATGAACACATGCAGTTTACCCACACCTACTCGACACAGCGTCCCCTCACATCCAGTGTCCTCAAAGTACTTGGTGTAATGAACACCTACAGTCTAGCCACGCCTACTAGCACAGTCTACCACACGCACAGTCTCCTCAAGTACTGGGTACAATGAACATACCGTGTACCACACCCCTAAACCACGTACAGTCTCCTCAAAGTACTGGGTACGATTGACACGCAGTCTACCCACACGGACAGTCTCGGCACAATGGACGCGCAGTGTCCTCACACCTACTCGGCAGTCGGACCTTGACCACGGAGTCTTTGTGGCGCGTCCAGGGTTTGAGGTTATTGTCTGCTCCCACTTCCAGGTGTGCCTTTGGATCTCTGCGACCTCGGTCAGAATTGCAGTGTGCCAGCTAAGTTCACGTATTTTGGGTGATATTCTGGTGATCAGTCACTGGCATATTTTGGCATGGTAGCGAGAGGAAGACATTGTCGGAGTCTAGGAGTTGTTGTTCAGCCGTTGTGTTATCAACCGATAACATGCTCGTATTTATCTGTGTAGTAGGTTTGCTCTCGCCTGATCCGCCCCTCGTCCGTGACTATCCACAAAAGAAATCGACACCCAGATGGTTGATACGCTTGCCGGGTTCAAAGGTGGATTGTGGCGGATTGGTGTCTATGATTCTCGGATTTCCTCAAGCAACAATAGTAATCAAGCTAGCTTGTAGCTTGAGAGGGGTGGGGGGGGGAGATCCGCGCTTGCTTGCCAGAACCAGAGACAGAGACAACGACAGCGTGAGACAGACAGAGAGACAAAGTAGGGGGGTCGGGGGGAGAGTTCCCAGTCCAACCCTCGCCTCAGACTTCAAGTCTGGGGCGTGGTTCAAATGCACGCGGTTTGGGCGCATTTGACTTTAGAGACATCTGCAACAATGGAGTCTCAAACTTCATGGAGACGGTCACCGTCCGATGATCCAACCTGACACGTCTACCAGCCCGAAGACTTCCACGACTTTCTCAAAGACTCACTTCCGATGGATTTGCTGCAACCGATTCGTCTCGTGGTGCAATAACGAGGGTTGTCAACGATGGAACAGGCTTCATGAACAGATCGCCTCGACCGCTGCGAGTGACGATCACTCACAGCCGAGCGGACTGACTGACAGACGGACGTACGAACTGACTGACAGACGAGAGGGGCGGGGTGAGGAACGGACAGGCGACAGGCAGCCTGTCAGACAGACAGACAGGCGCGGTGACAGACCGACAGACCGACGGACACCGACGGACAAACAGACGCGGCACACAAGACAAGTGGCAGCCAGCCCTGCACAGTGCACAGTGCGGGTACGCCACGAACTTGAATACAAATTGTAGGTGCACAGAGAAGAATGGCCGGAGCCATTAAATATCTGGCGCCAGTAAACCGGAGTGCTATGCAGTTCCTAGGTATTTGAATAATCTCTCTCTCTCTCTCTCTCTCTCTCTCTCTCTCTCTCTCTCTTCTTGTGCCTTTAAAGGACACCGCGTTACAGGCAGCAAGCTTCCATAAGAACTAGCTCAGTGATCAACATGAAGCTGTAAGGACTATCGATTAGACACCCCTGCCCAGGGGGCGGTCGCTCTTCCTTAGATCTCAGATATATGATCTGTCGCAGCAACTGAAAATGTACGTGAATTACGTACACGCGTGGGTCGAGTGTGTGAGAGGAGACTGTCGATTGTGTGCGAGGCCTAGACTGTCGAATGCGTGAGGAGTGCCCAGTCTCCCAGCCTTTACACCCATGCGAACCCAGAACGCCAGGTGATTGTCAGCATGATTATTGTCAGTGCACACGTACACACGGCACGCCGCACCACCCGTCAGAGCCCCACCCCCGGCCCCAACGTACACACGGCACACCGCACCACCCGTCAGAGCCCCACCCCACGAGAGCCGCCCACACTGCTTCTGCTTGCCTGGGGTTTCGGTCCGGCTGTTGCCCCCAACTGGGCGGGACAAAATTGTGCTTGAATATGTTGCCGAGGTGGCTGACTGCACTCCTTGAGTTATGGTAGTTTACTTCACGCCTCCAACCTCACCATTTCTCAGAGCTGATCTCAAAAAAGTCAGCAAACAAAATGCAATAAATCCCCACACGTCACCGCCAAAGTCAGCCAGATTGCCGCTCTGTGCTCACAAACGTCGGCGAAACCAACGCAATGCCGCACTCCGCCACGACTTTTTCGTAGCATCGACCACAGTCAAAGCCGCGGGGGGCGGAACAAGTAGGTCCTTAGATAGTCACTGCTCGGGGAGGGGGAGGCGGCGATGGGTGAACTCAAGGTTGCCACCAGACATCATGGCAGCGGTGTGTCCGTTGCCAACCAGGCGCCACTTCGTGGTGAGCAGACCCTCGACACCGACGGGGCCGCGGGCGTGGATGCGGCTGGTGCTCACGCCCAACTGCGGTGTGCAAGCGTTACAATGGGACAAATACAGAGTAGCCACGAGGTTGGACGGTATTTCGGGTGGATACAGCTGCGCAAACACGACAGTGGGACAAATGCAGAGTCAATGGGACAATGCGGACGACGTGGGTGCATCTGTTGACAAGAGGTGGGCTTGCTGTGAGAGTCTGTCACAAGGCTGAGGCAGGGTGTGTGGAGCGATGCCATTGATGCCGTAATAAGTCAGCGACCTGACACAGCAAGAGACCCAGGCACAGCACACAACTCAAAACAAGCAACACACCTCAGCACCCAGACCAAAGCGGAAACCATCAGCAAAGCGTGAGCTTGCGTTCTGGAACACGCAGGCCGAGTCAACCTGCTGCAAGAAGTATGCAGCAGTGTCGTTGTTCTCGGTGACAATCACGTCAGTGTGACCTGCGAAGGCTCCGTCAGCATTGCAACAAGAGTTTGGGCCCGCAACAAGAACTGGACTGCCACAGTGATCCCGCAAGGGCGACACGGCTCCAGTGTGTGAGAGAGCAAGACCGAAGGGCGTAAGGTGCCAAGGCCGGCAAGAGACATACCACTGCCGTGGGTGTTGATGTGCTGGACAGCGTCCTTGGCGCTGGGGATGATCTCCACAGTGATGTTGAGGGAGGAGTACTCGGTCTTCATGTTCTTGGCCTGGGGCAGGGGCAGGGTGGCGCCCAGCTTGGGACCAACGTGCACGCCAACCTGTCAGAGCGTTGGCTGAGCGTGCACTGTTTGGGTGGTGGGCGGTGGGTGGGGGTGGGAGGAGGACCGGTGAGGAGGGGGCGTGATGAAAAGGAGACGGTGTGGATGAAGTGTGGCTCCATGAGAGAGCTGGGAGACTACGACCAACGCGAACTGCAATCGTGCGTTCGGGAGGAGGGCGAAGGTCGGTTTGCGGAGTGGGTCACAGCACGAACCTTGTTCCTCTGAAGGAGGGTGATGAGCTTGTTGAGGAAGCCGGTGTCCATGTGCGACTGGTGGACAAGGAGGGTCTCGGCAGCGTTGCAAGCAGCGGGGTAATCGCACTTGGAGTCCACAACAATGTTCTTGGCCTTCTCAAGGTCGCAGTGCTCATCGATGTAGCTGTGACACACGGATCAGATGCAATCAGCACCGATGGCGTTGCTCCGATCAATCATGAGTTGCATGTGTGAGCCTCGAAAGAAAAGCCACAAACAATCAACCGTTGGACACGGATTGGAGACTTTTAGTTGGCTTTGAGCACACTTGAGAAAGGATCAAGCGATTGGGACGAGGAATGGGACAGGGGTTGAGGGGGGAACAAGGATCAAGCGACTGGGACGAGGAGGGGACGGATTGAGGGGAGGAGCTTCGTGAGAGGCGTACATGTGGCAAACACCCTCGGCGTGGCCGAGCACGGGGATCTTGGTCTGAGACTGGATCTTTCGCACCATCTCTCCGCTTCCACGGGGGACGACGAGGTCAATCACCTGGACAGTTGGGTGAGGTTGTGGACGTGACGGAACGATTAGAAGTGTGAGACGTGTGAGTGGACGTTTTTTTCGAGGGCAACAACACGCGCTGTGTCCTAAGGCGAAGACGTGTCAAACGTGTGCGAGACAAGTCACTAGATGAAGGTTCGGGCGCACCTCGGTGAGCTGAAGCAGGTCGGCGATGGACTCGCGGTCCTCAACGAGGGCGCAAGACTCCTCCACACCGAAGGGGGCCAGGGCAGCGCGCACGCAGTCGAACAGGGCCTTGTTGGAGCGGCTCGCCTCGGAACCACCCTGTACAAGAGTCAATTCAATTGTGCGGTCTGTCTCGAGGAGGACACATGTTTGAGATGCTGCAAGGTTGATGGCGAAGGACAACGTGAGGTGAACAGGAGTAAGAAGAGTTGAGACGCAGTGTTCGACAACATGGGCAGATGCCGGGTTACACAATTAGCAAAGCAAGAAACAAGGAAAGTCAAGGTGACCTTGAGGAGAAGGCCGTTGCCGCTGGAAATGGCGAGGGCAGCGACTTGGGGCAGAGCGTCAGGGCGAGCCTCGAAGATCATCAGCACCACACCGATGGGCACGGTCTCCTGCAAAGTACATGTGAGCAGATCAAGTGATATTGTGCGTGTGCGTCGGGGGCGAGGAGGGATAAGAAGGGCCGTCAGGGGGAACAGGGCGTACCTTCTCGAGGACAAGACCCTCGGTCAGCTCCATGCGCGAGGTGATGCGGCCCAAGGGGCTACCCTTGGCAATCTGGTTCAAACCTGCATGCAAGTCAAAACTCAGGACACACAAAATTGAAGCATGCTCGCAGAGCAGGCCAAAATGCAACAGGGCGCACCGGTGGCGAGGCCGTCAAGCTTCTCCTCAGAGAGAACGAGGCGGGACACAAGGGCGGTCTCCATTCCGTCCTTGTTGGCAGCATCGATGTCAGCCCTGTTGGCAGCCAAAATCACGTCGGAACGCTCCTTGAGGAGAACGGCGAGGTTGGTGATGATCTGACCACGCTCCTCAGAGGTGAGGGATGCGAGGCGGCGGCTGGCGGAACGAGCAGTGCGCGCGAGGTCCTGGACCTGAACCGACTGCGTCTCGGACAGAGTGAAGAAGGTACCGACCTGCGCAACTGCGGTCAGTATCGTCGGTGGGGAAAATGGAAACAAAAGTCTGGCACCTTCTGGCCTTCGACGACTCGGGTGAGAGCCAACGGCTCGTGGCCATCGGCAATAACAACAGCGCAACCATTGCGGAGAGCCCATTCAGCGCTCTTCACCTTGGCCTCCATGCCACCACGACCCACACGAGACTTAGCACCGAAGTGGATGACGTCACACTGCATGCAGGTTCAGGCTCAGGCGGGTGACTCAAAAACCAAACAAAAAAACTCACGCCGGGCCTGAAAGTGTGCATCAAGACGGCGTCAGCGTCACCCGGAGGGCGGCTGTAGATTCCGGGAACATCGGACAGGATCACCAGGAGGTCGGCGTTCATCTCCACCGCGATCATGGCGGCAAGAGCATCGTTGTCGGACAGAGAGATGACACCGGCAAGGTCGCCATCCTCCTGGGGCTTGGGGGCCATGGCGTCGTTCTCATTGCAAATGGGGACTGCAGGTTATGTGAGCACGAGCATGCGCACGGGTAGGGACTGACCGATTCCCATCTTCAACAGGGACTCAAGAGTCGTGCGCAAGTTGTCCTTGTTGTCCTGAGACTTGAAATCGGGCTTGGTCACCAAAACCTGGGCGCAGCCGACAGAGTACTGGTTGAACATCTGCAGGCGGGTGTGAGGGGAGCAGGATCACCAGAATTATGCACGAACCGCCTCGTAAAGGGCCATCAGGCCGCTCTGGCCGGCGGCCGCACATGCGCGTGGCTCGATCTCCGGGGGGCGCAAGTTGGTCTTAAGTGTCTGCCTCACGGTCTGCGAGAGCAGAGACTCGTAGAGCAGGCGCTGCTTGCCGAATGCCACGGCTCCGGAGGTCACGACGATGACCTCGCGTCCGGTGAGCAGGAGCTCGGACACCTGCTCCACAACAGAGGCCAGGCGAGAAAGCGCCAAACCGCACTCCGCAAACTCCTGGCTTCGGGTGATGACAGCCGTTCCCAGCTTGACCACGATGCGATTGGAATCGACAAGATCCTTGCGAGAAGAAATCGCCTCGGTGCGCGGAGCACGGGACTGCTCATCGCGCCTACGAGGACGAGTAAGAATGCTAGTGTGTCGCACAGCCCTGGTGCTGAGGGCGAGCGCTGAGCTTCGTAGACGGGCAGAGATAACCCTCGACGACATTGGAAGAGCAGCCATGTCGCACGCCACAGGTGGCGCTGCGCAGATTTATTCCCGAAACGCACGTGGAGGGGCAGGTGTGGAAGACTCGATTTCGAAGGGGGTTCGAAGGGGGTTGGATTCCCAATGCCCTTGGGGGGCGCGCGCAGTGTCAACTTGACACCCGACGCCGAAAATCTCCGAAAGCCGATCCCCGGATGCGACCTGACAAAGCAAACCGATCAGCCCCTGACAAAGCACTCGACACAAACAAGTTGCAGACCAAACTCAAAAGATAGTCAAAGATAGTACAATTAGTATCGAGAAAGTTCTCGTGACTACGAAGCCATCTTACCAATGCTCCGTTTCCCCGAGGCGACGCTTCAGGGGGGCGTGGCTGACGTTCGCGGCGGCAATCCGGAGATCGTAATCACGAACTCGGTCAGGTCAGATCAACGGGCGTTGGGTGCTGCTTCAATGCCGATATTCCCCGAAATTTGTCTCTAACTGATTAGGGACACCGGGTTCCCGAAGGGCCTCACCGCCTCGGAGAGAGTAGTGGTCGGAGGCATTCCGAGGCAACGGCATTGTTAGTAATTTGTTATGGAGAGTAGTGACCGTAGAAGGCGTGACCGTCCTAGCTAGTAGCTAGTGCGTAGTGTGACAGGTAGTGTGACAGGTAGTGTCACCGTCACGACTTCCACTGTGTGCCAATGGTCTGTGTGTGTGTGACACTGCTTCCATGACTTCCATACACTGTGTGTCACTGCTTCCACACGCTGTGTCGGTGCGGAGGGCGAGGGGTGCAGAAGAGAAGAGTGGAGTGGAGGCCATGTGTGTGTTTTCCATGTTTTACGTGTTTTCCATCTGACACACACACAGAGAGTTTCTTCAAACATCCTGGAAACCGCTGAGCGGCCAACAACACACCCCTCTGGGGAATTTGGAGAGAGAGCGAGAGAG
>QUTJ01031629.1:0-13760 GCA_003573635.1 Goniomonas avonlea | reverse complement strand
CAGCATGGACTGCAGCAGCATGGACTGCAACGGACTGCAACAGCATGGACTGCAGCAGCACGGAGGGCGTCGCACAACTCCTTTTCCAGTTGGAAACGAGACGACGCACTTGTACAAATAAATTGTAGACACCGAGTTTGCCAACGAGTAAGCACTGCGACCCGTGCCCAATAGTACAGTAGCTGCCGCAACGGCATTAGTGGCATTCCCAACGTAGTGTCGCAGCGACAACATGGCAGCCAACTCAGCGAGCAAGCAGCGATCGTGGACCAGCAAAGGCGATTGCAACTGTAGCAGCCAACAGTAACGCTTCCAACTGAGGTATGTGACAACCACAGGAAAGAACCTACAGAATAGCAGGGCAATATGTGAGTAATGAAAACCTGCAAAAGCGCAATGCAATCTGAGACCGAACGAGATACTCTGCCTTGTCCTGAAACGCGAGGGCGTACCTGGCAAGGAATACACTAGACCAGAACACGCTGGTGAGCAAGCGCTTCAAGGCCTCCTTCGGGTCGCCCCAAGCCTTTCTGTAGCGAATAAGCGAGAGGAACACATGCAAAGGCAAGTAGAGCTGCCACAACGAGGTCAGGGAGCGCCGCACAACCTGAACAGGACTGACGAACCTTGAAAGCCCTGCGCATGCCCTGAAGGAAAAAGACACTCAAGAAACGACTGCACCCCTGGTGACCGTGGATCAATGTACAATAATTAGATCTCGTATGGGCTCCAACGACGTCTTCGATGCTGATATGATGTCGATCAAACCATGGCTTTAGTGAGGCGGCATCAAGAGGTATGCCACGAGACATGTGTGACACAGCAGCGCCGACAGCATCAGGGAGATCCCCCTGCAAAAACACAAGTCAGAACTGAATTCAAAAATATTAAACACACTTGAATCCTTAGAAACTTTTGATAACTCGGTGGAAGGGTTCGGGTCTCATGCCGCCAGCCCCATAAAATCTGAAAATGAGGAGTCATGTCGTCCACACGGCGTGGTACAGCAACCAGACAATGTGCACACCTGATTGGCTGAGAGTATCCTACAACGGCATTTGTCAGGAAAACGGTAACAATAGACAACGGACGTACATGAGTGCCGTGTCAGCATGCCGCCACTTCAACCACTGGGGCCACCAGCCATCCTGGAGCCCAGATCTCACATAGAATTCTCCAGCTCGAACCAAGGAATACCTAAAGAGCAATTGGGTCAGGATTGATCAAATGGACTTGAGATTTCGCACAAAGCAAAAGTGGTTTGCGACTCGGGCTCCAAAAACAGGACCGCAAGCCCAGCCACAGCTCCAGAGATAAATGCTCGCCACTTTTCAAGATGTAATCTCTCACGCCGCCATTTTATCTCGGCTTCCAATCGCTCCAATAGCTTCATGAGCATTTTGTATCCTCCGGAAAGGCCCCCAAGAAAGAGACCGGATCGGATGGCCGCCCTGAGAACCTTGTGCCTGTCTCCTTTGCCCAGCAAACCTAACAACCCTTGGATTCCTCCTGCGATTGCAAAAGCACGCGCAGATGTGACTGCGCAGTCCATGACCGGGGACTGCTTGTAGTGCCTCGGACTGTGTCGGGACGCCACAACCATCCCAAAATACAGCGTCCTTCAGGCTTCACTTTGTGACTTTGTGAACACGTTAACCTCACTAGCTAGCTAGAGTCACTGAGTACCGTTAGTTCACCGTCGGAAAATTAACCCAGATAGTGCGAACTTGCCGCAAAAGGAAATCGCCAAATCGAGGCAGAGAACGTCAAAAAAGTTTGACGAACGAGAGACGCGCCAGCTCGAGCGATGGCTGCGGGCGAGGAGATTCACAACCAGCATGTCAGGAAATTTATTGATTTCTTGGAACAGGATGTACGCCACGTGCTTACGTGTGGGCCTTGTGGATTGACTCGGTGGCAGAGCGAGCAGGGCCCAGTGATGGATCAAGTGCGCTCAATGATGGACCGCAATGAGACAAGGCTCGTTGTTGACTTCAACGATCTTCGAAGTTTTGACCAAGAGCTTGGCGAACAGTAAGAAACTTGTGCGCCCATAAGATATCTGCGCCTCTGATTCTCGACAGGTTGTTGCGGGCACCTGCGCCCTTTTTGAAGGCGTTCGATGAAGCGCTAGAAGCAACAGTCCGCACCATTAACCCTTCCTACGGCAAGGATATTCGTGCCAAGTTGCATGTGGGATTCCAAGGAAGTTTTGGGCAGCATAGTGTGACGCCTCGTGGCCTCTCTGCCCGATTCATTAATCAACTTGTATGCGTTGAGGGCCTCATCACCAAATGTGCGACAAACAATCCGTGCGATGGTGGATTGACAGAGACACAGGTTCGTTGGTGCGACCAAAGGTGGTAAAGAGTGTACATTATTGCGCCGCCACGAAAGCTTTCACTGAGCGCGAGTACCATGATGCTGCCAGTCTCGCTGCAACACCATCCACTGGGGTCTATCCAACCAGGGCAAGTTGAGCTCTCGCATGTTCTTCGCCATTGTAACACCCCAATAGGATGACCAAGGCAACCCTCTCACTACAGAATATGGTTTGTGCGAGTACAGGGACTTCCAGGTGAGAACTTTGTGCTCCTTGAATCTTGAAATCACTGACTAGATTGCTGCAGACGCTACACCTGCAGGAACGACCGGAGGAAACCAACCCCGGTAATTTGCCTCGATCAGTGGACGCGATCCTTCAGGTTGCTTTGTGAACTTGCGTCCAACTGTAGATTGACCCGCTGCCAGGATGACTTGGTAGACAAATGCAAGCCTGGGGATCGTGTTCAATGCATCGGAGTGTACATTACATTGCCTTCCAAGGATGGAAGCTCTACCAACGGTGTTTTTCGGTGAGTTCCTTGCAAAATTTTTGTTCCATTCTCAGGATAGGCCGGAGCTTGGTTTCATTGATCATGCTCGGCAGCACTGCTATTGTTGTCGTGGGGCTGAAGTCGCTGGGAAAGGAGGCTGCTCAACCTGTTATGACTGACGTCGACATTCAGAGTATCCGCGCATTCTCGCAGGTGCGTTTAACCTGGCTCAACACCATTGCCAGTGATCCAGTGCAAGAATCACTGTGAAGCGTGTGCTGGTGACTGAGCTCAGAGAAGTGACAAGCATGTTGGCATTTTATTTTCTCATGTCGAGCCAAGCCAAAGTGCATGGCGATCAAGTGCAGTGTTGGTATGCAGAAGGGGAAAAGTTGGAATTATCTCGCTCAACATGACCTTGTGCTTACCTGCGGTCGCAGACCAACGACTGTTTTGATGTGCTGGCAAGGTCACTCGCACCGTCCATTCACGGGCACGACGACATTAAACGCGGCATCCTCTTAGTCCTGCTCGGTGGAATGGAGAAAAACCTTGAGAACGGCACTCACTTGCGAGGGTGAGTTCGTGCTGCTGCTACTGCTGTTAGGGAGTCTTATCCTTACATGTTTAAGTGTTCGTTAGCCTTGATTGCAATTGGCACCAATTTTTGATCCAAGGGTTTTGACCCACACACTTCAAGCAGTCAACGTTCACAATCACAGCAAACATCCCATTCACACAGTCACAGCCAGTCCATTCACAACAAAATTCGCACATTCTCACAATCGAACACTTTGGTTATGTTTGCAACGAACGGCTAGCATGGATTTGCCCATATGATGCACTGAAATGGAGTTGCCCCAAATTGAGTACCCGGAGTTGCCATATCTAGGTGGACTGGGGCTATTTGAGTCCGGATTTGAGTCCGGCACAGAGTTGCCCATGTTTGAGTACTGACTCGGAGTTGCTATTTAAGGGCTGACACTGAATTTGCCCATAGGGACGTGAACCTTTTGATGGTTGGTGACCCTTCCACTGCCAAGTCGCAAATTCTGCGGTACGTGATGTCTGTGGCTCCGTTGGCCATCAGCACCAGCGGCCGTGGTTCCTCCGGTGTTGGTCTGACTGCTGCTGTCACTACCGACATGGAGACTGGTGTGTTCAGTGTGTGTGTGTGTGTTGAAATGCGTCCTGTGACTTGTGCGCAGGCGAGCGTAAGCTCGAGGCTGGTGCAATGGTCCTCGCAGACAGGGGCGTGGTGTGCATTGACGAGTTCGACAAGATGAGTGAAATCGACCGTGTGGCCATTCACGAAGTGATGGAGCAGCAGACTGTCACCATTGCCAAGGCCGACATTCACACCTCATTGAACGCGCGTTGCTCTGTGGTTGCCGCTGCCAACCCAGTCTACGGCTCGGTGCGCCTTGTTGAAGCGATCACCTGGTAGTGTGCCATTGTACTAGAGACTATGACACCCTCGAGACGTTTGTAGATGGTCCGTTTCCCTTGCAAGCTTACGATGGGTGAGGCATCTGTACACGGGACCTAGAGCYACRGGGAGACCTTAACACGTGACGGCCTTGCATGCCCTAACGATTTCAATCTTCCAACACTCACCCCTAAACATTACTGTTTAATTGGGACCTAGCACTGACACAGTGGCAACAGTACGACAAATCGCGCAAGGCGGGCATGAACATCGGCCTCCCCGACTCCCTGCTCTCGCGTTTTGATTTGCTCTTCATTGTTTTGGACTCAGTCTCTCCTCAGCGGTGAGTGATTGGCTACAGACCCTCCTGTGCAATGGCCAACAACAACAAAAATGCCTGATTTTCCTCTATTAAAACCGGCCGTTGGTGTGCAGTATGGGTTTCAGTTCACGGTTCTGGCAACCTTGACCGTGGACTCACAGGGACGAAGATGTAGCGACGCACGTCCTGCGCAATCACCAGTACAGGCCGTTGGGTGCTGATGGAACTTGTGAGTCTTTCCTCCGCTCTGGGACCTCTGCCTCTCTAGTGTGAATCTGAGCTCTTCCTGTGACCAGTTTGCAAACATAGGCAGGCTGTTGAGATCCATCTGGCAACATCCGTGACACACATGTGAGTTGCGGAACACTCGCTCAGCGCTCTAACGTGCATCCATTGTTGTACTTCAGTTCCGCGTGTCGCCCTGGTATCGGTTTCAGCACTCTTCTGTCAACTCTGTCAGTGACATATGAACAGTGTGCCGCAACATGTGGCGCTTGTTGAATTTGACACGTGCGTGTCAGCACTGTCAGTGACCGACATGTTCGACGACGAGTTCGCCAAAGTGAATCAGGAGGAGGCGACTGGTGTATGGCAGCGAAAGGACCGCGCGCTTCACGGCGATAACTCTCCCGACCTGTTGACAATGGGCTTTGTGAAGAAGTACATCCACTACGCTCGAAACAGAATTCGGCCACAGCTTTCTGAGCAGGTGATATGCTCGGAAGTTTTGTTGTGAACCCCCAATCCGCAACCTTTGAGTAGTCATCGTGCTCAGAGTGGAGGAAACACTCTTGCTGTGTGCCGACTTTTAGTGCGTGGTGAATGCGCGCGCAGGGGGGTGGGGGCGAGGGGGCGAGCGAGCGGCCCAGTGTTGTAGTGCGTGAGATTTCCTGAGAACGGTTCCAGGATCGGAGACGAGGGGGCGAGGGGGCGAACAAGAGGGGAGGAAGGGAGGACAAGAGGGGAGGAAGGGAGGGGAGCGACGGGCAGCAGGACAGACAGAACAGAACAGGTCAGGGAGGTCAGGGATGGCCCAACCGTGGTTTGGATTCTGACCCCCTCACCTGCTTCGTGCGGACAAATAATCTTGAGCTGGAATATTCCGTCATTGCTGTGATTCGGGGACCACCAACACTGATGATCTCGACCAGGCACGTGACGCGATTCACCACGCTTATGCGGAGTTGCGAGGCCAAGCAGGGTCCGGCGCTGTCCGAGAGTTGACGCTCCCAATCACTCCCAGAACGCTCGAGACCATGATTCGCCTGGCGACTGCGCACGCCAAGGCTCGACTCACAAATATCGTTGAGAAGGTGAAGAATTTTATGTACACGACCACAAATCAAAATATATCGAGTGTGCCATCACGTCTCACAGCTACTGGTCGTGAAAAGGTGACATATTCTTTAACTGCGGGACGAGAGCTACCACTGCCAACCACGCCCAGGACCAGGACACTTGAAGCAATAACAGGACAAGACAACGACGGAGGACACTGGACACACGATGACACTGGACACACGATGACACAAGACACTCGAGCAAAGGTTTGACGCCATCGCAGGAGGACGTTGAGCGAGCTGTGGCTCTTCTACGTTTTGCGCTGTTTTCCGAGATGGACGTGAGCAAGGAAGTGCCACGAGACGAGGGCGAGGCAGCGCACAAGTTTGACGACGATGATAACGATGATAATGATGATGACGGTGATGGTGACGGCGGTGACGACTCGACAACGCGCAAAAGGTCCGATTGTTGATTCTCTTCGTTGGCTGCCTGTGTGGCGTCGGTTGTTGTGTGCTGGTGTGTTCGTGCAGTGTGTTTGGGCGTGAAAGCAAGGAACGCAGAGCGCAAGTTTGATCGCCAACTACAAGCCCCCAAGCAATCACCGAAGACACCAGAACTGCAGGCAACTCACTAACCCCAGCCCACCAGAACGGCAAGGCAATCACCCGCCTCCAAGAGAAGGCGAAAGTCGAAGGAGGCGGACAAGGAGACTGACAGCGACAATGATGCGCAAGAGGGGGGCGCTGACGCCATGCAGACTGACGGCGCCTCGCGCGCTGCTCGGGCTGACCGTCGGTGCGTCCTTGCACGCTCATGCCTGATCCCTTCTCGCTCGCTCATTTCTTTTTCGCTCACCGCTCGCTCATTTCTTTTCGCTCACCGCTCCATGCGTCCTGGAGTGCTTCAACTTCCCTCATTGCGTGTTTTTCCGAGCCTTGTGTTTCCGAAAATGACGTAGAGGAGTATTCGGATTTGTGACAATTATTGTCTGATTAACTCAAGTGGCAGAGCACAAACCGCAGCAGGAGCTGCAGCAGGAGGGGGGGGGTCAGCAGCTGCTGCAGTGAGCGCAGAGCGAGCAGCAGAGTTCCAGAAAGCTCTGAGCCAAGCACTGCAGTACACGTCACAACTAGATACCCAAGGCGCACTCACAGGCAAGTTGAGACCTTACTTGTCCTTTCTAAACAATTGCCGATCGTTGGGATGCTGTTTGGCAAAACTTGCCAACGGTTGGATTGTTTTAATCCTGACAAGAGTCCCTCGCAGCTGTGAACGAGATTGTTCCGGCGGCTTTCACATTGGCTGAGGCTGAGTCGCTTTTGGTCGATCTGGTGCGTCATTGCCCAATTGTTTTTGATCCTGTCTTACGCTCTTTGGCACAGTCCGCCCGAGGCCTGGTGTTTTTTGTCGACGGGAATGTGTACACCTGAAAGACTCATTCCCATCTCAATTAATGAGATTCAATTAAAACCATGTATGGATTAAGTTGCCCGTCATGTGAAGCCACAGGACCCTCGTGAAGCACCAAATAGTTGGGGCATACAATTTACTGCACTTAGCATTCTTGAAGTTCTGAGTCAATCTAGAAATGGCTGCAGGATCGAGAACGAGTTGGTTGATTACGCATCTTGGGATCCCGAACATGTAGTTTTACCCCAGATCGATTATCGACAACATGAGTGACAGTGTGAATGTGATGACTCCTCCAGACACAATGCCAACGCCGGCAAGCACTGCGAGCAGCACCGAGTTCGACATCGAGCCTTCGCTACGTGTCTCTGCCTGGCTATCCAGCCACGCAGTCAATGCCCACACAAAAAGTCCGAAACCTGCGCCAACGCAAGCGCCAGTCCGTGCGTGTGAGAGAGGTCCCTGGATTACATCCCAAACTTCTCCAACGGCGCCTGGCAGCAGCTTCACCAAGCCACCTTCAAGCTGGTGCTGGGCAGGGAGCTGGAGGATACCCGTTCCATACAAAAAGGCAGAAAATAATATCATCGAGAGGGCTGGTAGCCATCGGTAGCGAAACAAGGCGTTGACGACGCGCACAACCCACATGCGCTGTGTCTCTTGGCCAAGGCAGAGGAGCCGCACATGTTAGCGACCATGTTACCACGTAAGTTGTTATGTAGCAGTAAGGTAGCAAAGAGGTTCACGTTTGTAAGAAGATCGAGTGACTCAAGCAGGCTGTAGTTACTGAGCAGCGTCAACGTGAAGCATGTGGGCCACCCAGGGCACAGTGGTTGTCGGGCGTCAGGCTGTCATTTTGACAGGGCGGATGAGGCTATCCACAAGAACTATCCCCAACCTCGGCTGTGTCTTTCGTGAGAACCATGGGCGACCAGCTGTTGTTCGACCTAAATGCGACCGCCGTCACGCACGGTACCTCCAAGAAGCCTTACGCTGTGAAGCCGTGCCTCGGTATTCAATGATTTGAAGTTTCTGCTTTCAACCGACTGTTCCTTGCAGAGTACGGCACTGTGCAGGCTGTCGCCGGTCCGCTGGTCATTCTGCAGCATGTGAAGGTGCGCGCGCGCGCGTCTGCGCGTGAACACCTCTGATGAAATGTTTACAGTTCCCGATGTACGCCGAGATTGTCAACTTGACTCTTGGTGATGGAACCAAGAAGCGCGGTCAGGTTCTTGAAGTTGCAGGCGAGAAGGCCGTCGTGCAGGTGCGCGCTGCTCTGCCGCGGCACTGCCTTGATCATTCTGAAGATAATAATGCGTTTCCCTTGTAGGTGTTTGAGGGCACTGAGGGTATTGATAATGTGAACACTCACGTTGAGTTCTCTGGTGAGACGCTCAAGATTCCTGTGTCTGAGGACATGCTTGGCCGTATTTTCAACGGTTCCGGCAAGCCCATTGACAAGGGTCCCAATGTCTTGGCAGAGGATTACCACGACATCACTGGTCAGTTCTACTTGCTCTCTTGTCACAGGCCGACATTCTTGCAGGTCAACCCATCAACCCGTCCCAGCGCACCTACCCTGAGGAGATGATCCAGACTGGAATCTCCGCCATTGATACCATGAACAGCATTGCTCGTGGGCAGAAGATTCCTCTTTTCTCCGCTGCCGGTCTCCCCCACAATGAAATCGCAGCCCAAATTTGCCGACAGGCCGGTTTGGTGAAGAAGGCGGGTCACGACAGCAGCTCCAACTTCGCTATTGTGTTCGCGGCTATGGGTGTAAGTCAATCTTCTCTGCTGTCCTTGGCACCGTAATAACCTGAGTGTCAGGTGAACATGGAGACTGCTCGCTTTTTCAAGCAGGACTTCGAGGAGAACGGATCCATGGAGAACGTGTGCCTGTTCTTGAACCTGGCTAACGACCCCACGATCGAGCGTATCATCACCCCCCGTCTTGCCTTGACGGTGGCTGAGTACCTCGCATACCAGTGCGACAAGCACGTGCTTGTCATTCTCACAGACATGTCCTCGTACGCCGACGCTCTGCGTGAGGTGTCCGCTGCCCGCGAGGAGGTGCCCGGTCGCCGTGGTTACCCTGGTTACATGTACACTGACTTGGCGACCATTTACGAGCGCGCCGGTCGTGTGATTGGCCGCGCTGGGTCCATCACACAGATTCCCATCTTGACCATGCCTAACGACGGTATGCTGTCCCGCACAAGCTGGTCTGGTTGTGACACCGTGCAGATATCACCCATCCCATTCCCGATTTGACGGGATACATTACGGAGGGTCAGATTTACATCGACAGGCACTTGCACAACAGGCAAATTTACCCCCCGATCAACGTGCTGCCTTCCCTTTCTCGCCTTATGAAGAGCGCTGTCGGTGAGAAGAGCAACGGCGAGATGATGACTCGCGAAGACCACCCCGATGTGTCTAACCAGCTGGTACGCCCCCTCGAGATGTTTTCTGCGTTGTCTGTCCGATGACCCAGTCTTCAGTACGCCAACTACGCTATTGGCAAGGATGTGGCGGCGATGAAGTCTGTCGTCGGTGAGGAGGCCCTCACGGATGACGATCGCCTCTACCTCGAGTTCCTCGAGAAGTTCGAGCACAAATTTTTGGCCCAGAGTGAGTCTCGGCTTTGCCAGAGACTTTTTGCTGACTTGTGGTTGCAGGCAACTACGAGATGCGTGATATCTTTGGTTCTCTCGATATTGCATGGTCCCTCCTCCGGACCTTCCCCCGCGACATGCTCAAGCGTATCCCAGGTATGTCTCTGAGTTTCCTCACTCACCTGTCACCCTGCTCATACACTCACCAGGTTCGCTGTTGGATGACTACTACCCCCCCCGTCGCGACGCGGCTGGCGGTGTGCACTAAAGCAAGTCATCGTTTAGCAATCTCTCGCCTTTTTGGTCCTCTCCGCCCCGCTACCCCGGATCGCGTCAGTGGCAAGTCAGTCAATTGAATTGAATACAGCTTCTTTCCACCCCTCAGTTCTGGACTCTGTGTCCGTTTTTTAAGATCTGTTGTACATTGGTTCTGAAAGTCAAGGGTACTCGGCTGGCGCGCAAATTACTTCTTTTTCTTCTTTCCGCCCTTCTTGCCTTTCTTCTTGCCACCCTTCTTGCCTTTCTTGCCACCCTTCTTGCCTTTCTTGCCCTTTTTGCCGCTCTTAGCGAAAGGGTTTGAGATTCGAAGGTGAGCACCGGGAGTGGGAAGGGACAGAAGACATGCCCCGTAAGCCTTGTCTTCAGGGATGAGCATACCCCGTTCAATAACATCGAGAGGGCACACGATGCTTTGATGGGCAAAAGACCGCTTGATCCGCTCAACCTCACCCAGTTGGTTGATGCGCGACGCTGGTGCTGACATGGGTCTACTGCTCCTGGCACTGTCACACCGTGAGATGCACATTCGACCAAATGATACATTGACAGGGACCTGACATTGGATTATGGACAAGCGGTTGAAGAAATAATTGAGAGACAATCACACACAGAAGGGCGCACCTGGTAGCTCGAGACCCAACACTGTAGGCGGCTGACAGAGGGCGCCGAGGGAAGCCGGTCGCTTCAGCCTCCGTTGGTTCATCGGCGTGGGGGGAAGTGAAGCCATACAAGACACGCTTGACCGACCCTAACGTCGCATCAGCAGAGGCGGTGCTGGCGTTGAGGTCATCCGGAGGAAGCCCAGAGCTTGAGCCAAGGCCTGAGGAGTGAGAGGTCATCTCAACAGGTTTAGGCTCATGTGCAAACACATACCTCCAGCACGAACATGTTGATCGACATACACAGTGTGATACGGTGATAAGCCAACATTGGTAGCATCAGGGTCAGGTCGACGAAGAATGGCCGAAGGTGGACGAGCAGATGCTGGTCTTGATCTGCCTGACCGTGGTCTCGACGGGGTTCTCTGTGTGAATGTTTCTGGAATTTCCTGCGGGAAGGGTTACCGGTCGCACCTTGGAGAGTTCGTAAAAGGAAGCAAGTGCAAGATTATAATCATTCACTGTGATATGCAAGAAAGGTGCTTCCACAACAAAACGTACAGTGGGTCCTGTCTGGACGAGATCCTCAAACACCTCAATATCTGCATCGTCGTCCCCACTTGAGTCGCTCCATTCCGCCTCCTCTCGAGAACGCTGCAATACAGCACCCCTTTGTGATAGTGCTGTGGACGGCCGACTCCCACCGTATATACTGTGAAGTTCAATTCAATTTCAACGGCCAATCAACGAGCTCGAACTCTGACGTACCTGCCGGTCTGCGAACTAAATCGGTTGGCTTCTTGTCTTCTGCTGATTTCTTCTTCAATTCGTGCTCGATGCGTACTCCACCACTCCATAGCATCAACCACCTGCACTGTTTTACAACGGCGGACGAAAAGAAGAAAAAAATCGCTCACCTCCTTCTGGCCCTTTTTCTCCATCTCTTGTTCAGCCCGTTTTTGCAGCCATCGTTCATGCATTATCACTTCAGTAGGGTGCTGGATTTTGTAATGAACAAATGGTCGCTCCTTGTCTTCGGGCACCGCCTTGGCTGGTTCGGGGGACGACTCCGGCTCGGGTTCCTTGGGTGGAACCTTGCCTGTGGCGAGCATCAGCAAGCATTCAAAATTAGCAAACCAGCACAACCTGTACGTCTCATCTGTGACAAAGCGAGGTTCCGAGTCTTATATTTGGAGATGTCCATTTCCCTCGGGCTGCCGAAGCTAGCAGGGGTTGTGGGTATAAACATGGGAGCTGGAAGTGCCGACTGCCGAGCATGGTGTCGAGGAACTGGAGTGTTGCCTGTTGTGAGTGGAGTTGCAGCTGGCGGAGGGGGCTCCTCCTTGTCTGTCCTGGGCTCAGAGCGTGCGGGAGTGCTCGACGAGTTCAGATAGTTGATTTTTCGATCGGCATCACTGATTGCGCTGCCAGTGTCCTTGCGATAGGTGAAAGTATGTGGCATTGGCTTCCGCTGCTGTCTTTCAAGATGCTGCTTGAGACTTTCTTGAGATCGTGGCACCAGCGTCTTCTTAGCTATCATATTGCTCGGGCTCTGCAACAGAATTCAAAAAACAAAAACAAAAGGCAACGTAGATCCTCACCGAGGCCCCCACCGGACTTCCTTTAGCTTTGGACCGTGGCTCCATACGTTGCGCAGCGCTCGATCGCATTTTCTTCTCAACAAACCAATCGTACACTCGCTGAACATGCTGCTTCCGGAGAGAGTCTTCCTTGGTGAACAAACATTCACGCATCATGGTTCGAAGGCCGTTGAAAAACTCTACACAACCAGCTGAAGTGAGAATCTTCTTGAACCCGCTCCGAGACGCACCTAAGTCGTATTTTGATGCAGTCTCACCCAAGTGCAGAGAGTTGTCGTGAAATTCAAGAGCAATTAACATCTCTTTGAACTGGGGATTCTTTTCAAGCGAGGCGTCTTTGAGGTCGTCACCACCCCCACCACCGCCCTGTTTTTCCCGAGTTGAGCTCCCAGAAATACTCATTGTCCTCGGCTCCCGCTTGTTGCGTTGCGAGTCAAAAAGCCGTTGGTGGCCGCAGTACTGTACTAACTCTCAGGTTACGTTCCAGGTTACTCCCTCGATACCGGGAGTGCTATCAGGACAGTCACCCGACTCACCCCGAGTCACCCGGGAGTCACCCCTGATCTCAAAACGTCATTTACGTGGCACTCGCAAGCATCAGAAGGTTCGCGCCACCTGTTGTTTCGCATGCATCTATATTCGAACCATAAGGACGAGTTTGAGGGTCACCAAAGTTGTGACCAAGGACAGGGGGCCTTTTCATGTCAGAAATGTCGAACAGCACAAGGTAAGTTTTTACTGCTTGTACTGTCCAGTCCTTCAGTAACCCGAGCCACAGAAGCGGTGCATTGGCAAGAGGGTTGGACGCGTGAGTTCTGCGCTGACAATCCAGACCTTGAAGGTGGAGTGAGCAGGACTCTGACTGATGGTCCTSGCACCCTTGAAATGCTTTCTCACTTTGTTGCACGGTGACCCAGGGGGCAGCATTGGCAGCATTGGCATGGAGGCCCCTCATCCTCACCGTGAAGCAGGGGCTGCTCAGGTGAGAGGACCCAGAGCCAAACTGTGCACAAAACCCTCGCTCATGAAGGGCATGCCGCTTGAGGGAGCGGAGTTCGAACGACTTGCCCGACTGTACTGTGAAGGTATGTGTGAGAGGACAGCCAGAACTGTAGTCAGGTCTAACGCAGCTCCAGCACAGACTTGCTCTCTCTCTATCTATCTATCTCTCTCTCTCCCGCTCTCTCCCCCCTCCCCCCCCTCTCTCTCCCATGAGTGAGTGAGATAGGCTAAGCTGCGCTTGACACTGAATGTGCAGCTGCACTCTCTCTCTCACTCACTCACTACCTCTCACTCTCCCTCACGCACTCCGCTAGAACGACTTGCCCAACTGTACTGTGAAGGTATGTGCGAGAGGACAGCCAGCCGGACAGCCAGAACAGTTACTGCAGTCAGGCCTAAC
>QUTJ01031628.1:0-13737 GCA_003573635.1 Goniomonas avonlea | reverse complement strand
TATATATATATATATATATATATATATATATATATCATGACCGCGCCCACTACCAGGCTGGGCCACCAGCTAGACACCTGCCGGGAGCTTGTCATGTTCATGCCTGCCAGTAATCGGATTTCGAGCATAAGCAATCTCGGGAATTGACCCCCGCCACAACACACCTGCATCATAAAAGCATCAAGAGGGTCGACGTCGTTAGGGTCAACTGCAGCCGGTGCCGCTGACTGGTCCAGGCTGCTAGCCGCCAGCGGCAGACCCAGCTCAGAGTCGTCCGGAAAGGCTGGCGGCATGATCTAGACACTGTCACTGTGACAGCAGCTAAAGGTGCCGACATTAACTTGAACTTCGGAAGGCTCCGAGTCGCACGAGACAGTGACATTGACAGCTCGAGACAAAGACACACACACACACACACACACACACACACAGTGTCACACACACTTCTCCTTTCTCGCCCACACATGCGCGAGTTAAGGTTGTTCTAAGAGAGAGCCGAGTGGCGCCACGGCCCCTCCATAACGCCGCGGTCGTTATAGAGAGGAGAAAACTTGGATGCGCGGAGCTATCGGCGTTGGCCGCCGTTTGGTCAGAACCTTTTTCATGAGCACTTATCCGTGAAAATGTGGTGACTAGAATTAACCCCGCGGCGGGGGCTTTTTCTATGGACGTTGAGATCGTCGGGCCGCCGACTCGACTGACCTAATCCCGACCGAGTCAGCCATGGAATTCCTTCTTGAGGGCTTGCACGTGGCAAACGCCGAACGGCAGCTGTTTTCTGTTCCGTGTTCATCACACTGGCRCATTCGGACAGTCCACGCCCGCCCACCGGCTGGTGTTGGTAGCACGGGGTCATTTGCGCTCATGCTTGCCCGTTTCTGTGGTTATCGTCGAACTCTGAAACGAGATATGCAATTACGCGGACGCTACTTTGTGCTCCCTCAGTCCAGTATACAGTGTGGCGCTTTGTGCTTCCACCCACTTCATGGGGAAGCTCACGTTTCCCTATATATAGGCTAAAATTGTCTGTTTGTGTCGCTCGCTCGTGTTTGCTGTGCGCTTGCTCGCTTGCTTAGAAACACACACACACACACACACACACACACACACTGTGGCAGTCTGGCAGAGAGGGCGGGGGGGATGAGACTTGGAGAGCCACTAGAGACAGAGATGATCCAGAGACAGCCTGCATGATCGACAGAGACAGATCAGTGATACTCTATGCAGACAGGGTCCACAGGGACAGAGAGACAGCCTGAGAGACAGAGTCAGAGTCCATTAATTTTCCTGCATCATGGCATTTATAAGTAATATTAAAAGTACACTGTGACACCTAAAAAACCTCTGCATATCGACCAAATTACTAATCTATCTGAGTACGGGTGTTGTTGCACTAAGTCTTGGTTCAGTGGACCAATTGATCTCCTGAGGTGTTGCATCTTCACACCTTTCTCTCCCTCTCTCCCTCCCTCTCTCGGGAGGTTGGGGAGTTTGGCCTAGTTGGTAGCGGCCCGCCACAAGGCCCACAACGAGGATCCCCTCCTGGGTGACGTGGGTTCGACTCGGAATCCCGGCCCCGCCCCTACGCCCGCAGTCTTTTCTTCTGGTCTTTTCAGGGAGTTTGCACCTGGACCAATCCCCCAGGGGTGTTGTTGGCCGCTGTGCACACCGCTCAGCGGTTTCCAGGATATGTTTGAATAAACTCTCTCTCTCTCTCTCTCTCTCTTGGACATATAGCAGTACATGATGAATGAGTTGTATTGAGGTGTTGCATCTTCACGTTATACCGCACCTTTCTCTCCCTCGGGTGTTTGCACCTGGACCAGTCCCCCAGAGGGGCCCCCGGATGTTGTTGGCCGCTCAGCGGTTTCCAGGAGGTTTGAAGAGAGAGAGATCATTAAGTTACCTAGGAACTGCATAGCAGCCACGGATCCTTAGAGAGAGAGAGAGAGAGTATTAAAATACCTCCTTAGATCCGCCTAGGCACTAGAATAAACTCTCTCTCGCTCCCTCTCTCCCTCCCTCTCTCTTCTCTCTTTCTCTTCTTTTCTCTCTCCTCTTGCTCCTAGGCAGATCTACGGATCTGTGGCTGCTCTGCAGTTTCCGACTCTCAAAACCAGTCACTGGCCGTCGCGAGGAAGTAGGCACTAGCTAGCGAGGATTCCGCGAGGATAGCCGCAGGGATAAGCCCAAATATCCTCAACTTGCGAAGATGCTCATATGCTACTTAGTAAGATTCCAGCCATCAGGACCCAGTCGGAGTCAGTCCTCGCTGCCACAGGTCACCAATCGAAGGCACAACGAACTCTCTGCGGCGCCACGTTCGGGCAGAGCGCACCTTGTACCGGGATCGCCCCCCAGTTGCTCCATTGGATATGGAATTGTCAAGGGCTTGGGTGTATCGGGGGTGTCTTTTCTTTCAAGACCCACCTATTTTGATTCCACCTTTGAGTGTCATCGCGGCCTCTTTGTTCGGCTCATTGGTTGCCTTTGCGTTTGAAGTTCCAAGCGTGTATGTTATTATCACACGCGGTGTTACCGCTGGAATTGCGTCATTGCTGGTGTTGGGGTTCGCACAGGCTTTGTCCGCCGTGATCGTGAAGAAGGTATTCAATCGGGACAACAGGGCGGCCCACTGGCTCGCAATTGTCGTTGCAGTCAGCACAGTGTCCACTGTGTGGTGCGGATGGGTCCTTGGCACCCAATTTGCAGAATACCATACATTTGAGAAGTTAGTTTTCGTTGGACCAATCCCAGTTCTCGAAGCACCTTCTCATCCTGAAGGTGGGGCGTTTGCTTTTACCGACGGCGAACCACAATTGAGTTTCTATGATCGGGACAACCACCCTCCCGGGTTTTGTACTGTTCCTCTGTTTGCAAACGGGTTCGATCCGGCTTCGCTCAACAACTCTGTTCCTGCTTGGGTTGGCTGCCCTTGCAATCAAATGCGTAGCGTGATTCCGTGCGATGGTTGGGATCAGCCATCATGGCGCGGTGGTGTACGGGTTGTGGACGAGTTTACTGCAGTGGTTTTTGAGGAGGCTGCTCGACTAGTTGCTCGCCGAAGCAACCTGGCGTGGAATCCCACGGCCCCCTTACTCACGTGGTCCTCCAATCCTGCAGCGTCCAAGGCAGAGCTGCTGTCGTCACTACACTTCATTCTTTGGATGCACCTTGTGGTCCCAGCAGTGTGGTTATTGCTGGCTGCAATGCGCCCCACCGTGTTGGGCGGGTATTTTCTCCGTGGTGACAAACATTTTTGCTGCGGCACAACTTGGGCAGCGGATGGTGCGACGGCAACCTGTGTCTGCTGCGGCTGGCACCAGCGAGGAACGGAGGATGAGGTGGCTCTCACCGGGCTCGGCATTGAAGGCGCCGAGCGGTGATTCCCTGAATCAGCTGATTTTTTCAGTGATGCACTCTCGCAAAGTCTGGACACCAGCACGTGGTCAAAGACGTTTCATTTCAGCAACCCTACAACAACTACTCTACAAACAACGATTAATCAATGTACAAGATTAATCCTTGCTCTTCTTGTCCTTCTTTGTCGGTCTGTAGGTGCCGACCACCTGAGTGATTGTGTGAGTCCCTATTTCAACCACGGAGCAGAGCGAGGAACTTACCACAGCGTGGTCGCGCTCGTATGGCTCCAGAGTCAACTGCTCTGCGGGCTTGAAGTTGTCCTGTGACGAAGAAGGGTGAGCATTGTTGCATAGCTACATCATGAACAGCATGGTCCAAGAACACTTGAAAGCACTCACCTCCATGAGCTTCTTCACCTCCCGGGCAAAGACCACAGCGGGCTCGCAAGTAGAATCAATACAATTTGCCTGCAGGGTGTGATTCAGAAGAAAAGAAAAAGTGATAGAGCCCAGGATGCGAGTAACACGGCCAGGGCAAAACCGAACACACCTTGATGGACATGACGAAGTGTCCACCATTCTTCAGGAAATGCTGAGCGTTGATGGCGACAATGCGAGCCTGGTCGGGCTGCGCCACGTCCGCGAAAATCACATCAACCATACCGACGAGCATACGGTACTTCTGTGGGGCACGTGCATCCTCGATGATGGGGATGACATTGGTGCGGCGCTTAGCCATGGTGAGGAGATCGCGACCAGACCTCGCAGAAAACTCCACTGCGTACACGGCACCAGTCTAAACACGACAGTCAGAACAAAAAATCCGAAAAAACAAACGCGTACCGGGCCAATAACGTCCGACACGTGGGATACGGTGGTGCCAGAGGCGCCACCAAGGTACAGGACCTTGGCGCCGGGCTGAATCCAGATGTTGTCGACACCACCCAGAATCGCAGCAGCCAACTTTGATCGGAAAGGATTCCACACACGGTATTCGACCTTGGTGTCGCCATCCTGTGAGCAGGAGTCACACACAGGCGCAAGAATGGGATGGCACGTGCCTCGACGGCAATGCGCTTCTCTCCGTAGACGCTCTCTCCGGGAACCATGTTCTTGGTCACCAGAGCATCTTCCTTGCCCTTGGCAATGAAAACACCAGCGTGCCTGTGGGGCTCCMCCACGACCTTGGCACCMCCCTTCATGCCTCCACGGCCACCGCCGCGCCCGCCACGAGCTCCGCCACGACCACCGCGAGCACCTCCGCGCCCTCCACGGCCTCCACGGTCTCCTACACAAGAAAGTTAGAATGCTGTTGGTGGTCTGGCACTGGCACACGCACCGCCGCGTCCGCCACGTCCGCCCCGATCTCCGCCACGACCTGTCGAGCAGAATCAGTTGCAGAAACGAAAGCCAGGCGCCTGGGCGAAAAAACAGTACCTCCACGGAATCCACCACGATCACCGCCACCACGACCTCCACCACGACCTGCACGATCAAGGTGAGGGAAGCCACGACATGGACTCGGAAACGCACTCTGAAAAGCGACCATCGAAAAACTTGCTCTCCTCTCGTGCGAACCTCGGACTTGTCAATCGTGATCTGAACGTGAAATCGTGCGTTTGACAGGTCTTGATGGCTCGGGGCGCTTACCCACCACCTGACAATGGCTGAGCAGCGCGAGAGTGCGGAACAAGTCAGGAAGCTGCTCGAGGTTGAGGTTGAGAAGTGCGAGACCAGCCTTGCCAACAACCCGGATGAGAGGACGGTCTGTTTCCACGCCTGCCGTATTTCTTGGCTGACGTAGCGTGCAGCGGCTTCAGTTGCTGACCGCTCTCGGAGAGCTCAACCTGGAGCTCTCGATGTACAAACCCCCTGCAGAGGCGGAAGCATGTCTGACAAAGTCCGTTGAGCTCTTGCGGGAGAGCCTCTCGATGGATCCGGACAACCCAAATACCTTGGTCATGCTGGGGAGCGGCCTCAATATGACCGCTTTCCGCGAGAAGAAGAGGGAGAATGCCAACGCCCTGTTTGCGGAGGCAACACAAACCTTCACAAGGGCTGTGGAGCTGGACAAAGAAAATCCCAAGTTTCAGCAGTTGCTCGCAGCGATGGATAATGTACGTGCTTGCTCGCTCGTAACCAAGCTCATCGTTCCGCAGGCGCCGGAACTCTGGGAGAATGTCATGGCGATGCAATCGGATGGTTCTGGTCCCTCTATGGGCGGATCGGCTGGCGTTTCTCGGCCCAGCGGTGGGGATGACACCGAAATGTACACTTGGCTGGGCTTCGGTGTTTTGGTGCTTGGTGGGATCATGCTGTACATGTACGCCTCCCGGAATGCCCCTGTGCACTAAGCACACCATTGTGAGACATGTCCATGGAGGCAACGATGGTTGTTGGACAGCAGAATGCAGACTCTGCACTGACGTGGTGTGCGGGCGCAAAGAATGGGACCGAGAGTCCGCCGAAGCCGTGCTCACACGTCCGCGAATGCACCTCGTGTACTCCTGGGTATCAAGCCGAGAGGTTCTCGGACAATAAACCCCGCAAATATTAGGAACACAGTGTGAAAGCGGCTCAGATACGGAAGCCGGTGTGGAATCAGAGCGAAGTATATTCGTTTTGATGAAACGAAGTAATTCATGTCTCGTACCCCATTGCCTTTTAGGTCAACGCCTTCATGACCTGAAGAGAAGTCCACGTTCATGTATATGCCCTCCGACATAAGTGCTTAGTGATAGGATGGCGCGCTATTTGTGATTTCGTTGATGTAACGCCGCACTGAGGCAAAGATCACATTGGGCTGGTGTTCGGCGTTTAGGCGAACTACTTTGCCCTGCATCTGGTACCTCTCGATAATCGGCATGGTTTCTTTCATGAACGTGCGGAATCTGGAGCAGTGTGAGAAAAAATGAGTTCGAATTGAGAAACGAAAAGCCGGACCTTTTGACAATCGTGGCGCGATTGTCATCGACACGACCCGAGGAGACCCCGCGCCTCAGCAGACGGTCGCGCATGACATCCTCAGAGCATTCAAAGAACAAGACAAGCCTGACAACAGCGGAGTTGCCAACGACATCCGTCCATCCATTAGCGTTGTCCAAATTTCTGGGGAAGCCTGTGGTGGGTCAGAACGGAAGTGAAATTGAAACCGCGGGACCTACCGTCGATGAGGAAAAAGGAAGCCTGGGATTGTATCATGGCATTCTTTAACAGCTCCACAGTTACAGAGACTGGTACGATGGACCCTTCAGCCATACACTGCTGAATCATTTGGCCATTCTTCGATCCTCGCTGCACTTCCTATAGAAACGGAGTTTTAGCCTCGGTGTACAGAATGGATCCCAAATTGCTCGCGGTTAGGAAACAAGTTACCTCGCGCAATAAGTCCCCAGCGGACAAGTGCACCCAACCAGGGAAATTCTCCAGAATGAGGTTGCACTGAGTCCCTTTTCCACATCCTGGGCCACCCAACACGAATACAACCTACGGGCGCCTCAGAAAAGTCCAGGATGGCTCAATTTTCAACCTGAGGCTTGCTTCTTTGCTGATTTCGTACTGGAATAGCGACCCTCTTTGGCGAAGTAGAGACATCCATCGAAGACAAGCTCAGAAAATGCTGTGGAGTAGCGGTCAGTAAACACCCACTCCCAAGGACAAGATCTATCAAGTTCTCACCGGCCGTATGAAGGAATACACCTGGTCCGGCGGAGGCACTGCTGAGACCTCCACCAGTTTTCCCATTTCCCGAAATCTCTGTACGATCGGCACACTGTCGTTGACGAAGGTGCGAAACCTGAAAGAGATTAACACGACATGGATCGCAACAACTACTCACCTCTTGACCAGAGTTTCTTCGTTATCGTCTGCACGCCCGCTGGTTTCTCCCCTCTTCATTATCCGCGCACGCATCACGTCTTCAGGACAGTCAAAGTACAAAACCATCGGGACCTCAACATCGTTCTGCATAATGCGCTGCCAACCTCGCATGTTGTCTTCATTGCGGGGGAATCCGTCCACAAGGAAGCGAGACCTCCCACTATTCAGAATTGCTTTGCGCAACAAATTGACTGTCACATCAACGGGGACAATTTGGCCTTCCTGTTGTGGTGTGACCACAAGAATAGTAGGCCTGGACTTGGTGGTTACCTTGATCATCGTAGCAATCATCGCGCCGTCCTCAGATTCACTGGCTACCTCTGCACGCAGGAGGTCTCCGGCTGACAGGTGCGTCCAGCCAAAGTCCCTAACGATGTTCTGGCAGAGACGTGAGAACGAGCTAATCGATTCTCCAGACTCACAGCGCACTGCGTCCCCTTACCGCACCCAGGACCTCCAAGGACGAAGACGACCCATGGTTTCACACGAGGGCGCTGGGGACTCAGCACCTTCTCGGGTTTCTTCCAATTATGGTGGCTTTTGTAACTGGTGGTCCAGAACGAGGTCCAAGGGACATGGTCAGAGTCTAACAACTCACGGTCAATGCTTCGTGGCTGCTCACGCTCCGTTCCAACTGGTCTCGATAAAATGTTTGCACCAGTGCGACGGAAGATGTCAGCCATAACACCAACGGCCCTGGCGGTGTGCACTGTGCAGAAACGGCTGACATACAGCCGATAGATCCGATTCCAGATACTTCGAAGATAGCGACTCGCAGTTTATCTCGATGATAATCTCATTATGCGCAGTCTCCGAAAAGGTATTTGTTATTATTAAATTGTTAACTATTCCTTGAATATTATCCAAACTATACTCCCATGATAGTTAACTAAACGATAGCGTTCTTCCGATCGGACAATCGCGGGAAATCCCGGATGTGGTTCAGAATCTTCAGACCGGAGAAATCAAGTGCTTCAGTGAGGCAGGTCAACGAGTTGCCCTTTCAAGCGAACGCAAAATTTGATCAGATTTCAGGAACCCAACGAACGGAGGAAAATGAGCTCGGAACAGGACTCGGCTGTGCTTTGCCCCAACTGCGCCAAGCAGCTTGTTTGGTCAAAGCGGATGATGGTGAGATGTGGGTGCGCCAACAATCGGGTTCAGAGGAAGGGTATTCCGAGGAAACCGGCGAACAAGACCCTCCCAGTGATGGACGAGGCCTGCGAGTTTGATACTGAGATGTACTCCCATCGTGGGCTTTCTGGTCCGTCGCTGGTGGGAACAGCAGCTGGATCACCGATCGATGAAGAAAATTACCTGGTTCAGCTTGCGATGGCACTCTCCTTGTCCGATGTCGACAAACAATCGTCCGCTGCCCAGGACTGGGAGGTCATCGGGTCTGGCGGCAGTGTGTGCAGCGAGTCTTCCTGGCAGAATTTGGATGACGACGAGCTCTCATACCAAGACGAAGATGGTTTCACCTTCCTACCAGAGCGAGCAAGTTACTTGGCCGTGGCTTCAAAGTGTCGATAGAGGCTGCGTCCATTTGCTCAATTTGTCTGCCGCCGTGCGAGCTGTGAATACTTGTTACAAAAGAAAGAAGGAAAGAAATAAATGTGGATACACATATGCTGCCTATCGTTTCAGCTTATGATGAGCTGTGCCACTGGTTGACTCTGCGTTGATTCCAAAAGTCAAGGGGCAAGGCAAAGACGCTCAAACAAGATATGGGGTCGGTGTGTTTATTGTCCTGGGTTGCCTACACATTGGATGAATATGCAAGACGCAAGATCGACGCACACATGAACAGCGGTGTCTAAAACCGCTGGCTGAACAGCAGACCAGCACGCAAAAAGCCGGCTATGTCAATGGTACCTGACACCAAGTCACCCGCACCAGCCGGCTGCTGCTTGTCTGCGAACACTCGCTCGGCGGCTGTGGTGTGATCCTGTGCGACACGAGGGTTGCGGGGTTGTTTGGCGAGTGAAGCAAACGAACCGGCCGCACCGAGAGGAAAGCAACACGGGTCATGATACATACAGGTTGCTGCGTCACCTTGGCACAAGCAACTGCAAGCAGCGAAATCTGAAATGGGCAAGGGGCACAATACCGGAAGAGGTTTAGGGAGGGAGACAGCCGCGGCGAGGAAGAAGAGAAGAAAGAGACAAGGGCGCCAGGATGAGCAGTCGTCGAGGAGAGGCGGCAAGCAAGGAGAGAAGACAGGTCGAAAGAGAAAGGGTGTCGAAAGCCAGGGTCAGGGCGTAAAGGCGAGACGGCCAAAGCAGACAGGCAATTTCAAGAGACTCCCAAGGACATGTTGGCAACGTACCTGTCATAACGCCAGCTGGATCATGCGGCTTGGATGAGACGGATTGCTGGGACCCAAGCAGGCTTAAGGAGAAGGCAGAGGTGGCCCAAGGTGAAACATAACGAGGAAGCAGCAACGGGTCATTTGTCATGAACCAGCTGCCTGCGCCTCTTGCTGACGCAACGTTTCCTCAATTGAGCGCCGCCGCATTTGCTTCAGGCGATGTCGGTCGGCTTGAAGTTGCCCCTGAATTTGAGAGGCTTGTACTTCGAGATCGTTGCGCTCCTTGTCCACCTCGGCCAACATGGAGTCGATCACAGCGAGTTTGCGCGTCAATTCAACTCGCTTCTGCTGCAATTTGACGGTGTCTAGCGACTCCAAGCAAGGCTCCTCAGAAGTGTCAGGCTTAGCAATAGCGGCTTTGCGACTGATTGCGGCGCGCAGAGATGCAATTTTGCGTTGGAGCGACGTGACGTTAGCCTCACCGTTAGAAATAGCCGAGGCAGGTCGCTTCTGACCCACTGTATCCTCCGCTGTCTCAGCCAAATCGTCCTCATCGTCGTCGTCCGTGTTAATAATCCAGCGCCCTTTCATCACCACCCCGCTCGATGTCACAGACGCGCACGGTGGGCTCGGGCGACGTGGTACGGCCACCCTCGCAGAATCAATACGACTGCCACCCTTTTGCGGTGCAGTGGTTGAAGGTTTTGGATCTTGCGGCCCAGTGGACGGCTTTGGATCTTGCAGTCCGGCAGCGGAAGGCTTTCCATGTTTCGCCAGCTCAGAAGGGACCTTCGAGTCCGAGAGTTCTTTCGGGGGGCACTTTGCATCTGGCTTCGACAGCTCAGCAGCTCCCATCGACTCAATATCTTTCGAAGGGTTCTGAGACTCCACGCTCGCAGGCGGTTTGTTGCTCTGGGACGCGGCACTCGCGGCGGTTTTGCCATTCTGGGACATCCCAGCCTCGGCAGCGGCCGCGTCGGCCTTGAGCTTTTCTGCCCTTTCTTTCATCGTCCTGAGGGCCTTCATGCGCAATTCTTGCTCTTTGGTGAGGTCTTCATTGTCACGAGCGGCACCGGCGGGCGCCAGCGCGACACCCTCATCCTCGGAGAACTCCATCTCCACCTCCGAATGTTCGTCTTCCGGTTGCTGAGGAAGAGGTGGCGCGTCACGAGATGGGGGCAATGGCGCGGGCTGGGTGGGCAATGGGGGAGCTGGAGGGACCGGAGGCGACGGAGGCAGCGGGCAACTCGGAGGGACAGGGGGCGCAGATCCGAAGGGAGAGGGTGGATTCATCCAGTGTGCTCCAGGAAAAGGACGCCAGTGCATTTGGGGTCCAGGAGTGCCTGCCATTTGGGGCAAACTGTGGTCGGGAGGCTGTGGTACTTGTTGGTGATGCGGTATGTTTGGGGCCGGGGGTCTCAGTTGCGTTGGAAGTAAACCTGAGTTGGCCTGAAAATGATGAGATGGGTGTGGCCGGATTGGTGCCTGCGGCATCTGTCCCGGTGGTCGTAGGTGACCCATCGGTGGCGGGGGTCGCCGCATGAGCGGCAACGAGGCGTGAACAAGACTCAACTTTGAGGGGACAAATGGAGGGCGTCACACTTTTCGAGCTAGACTCGACTAGCTACTGTAGCTAGCAACAAGACCACTCATAAGGGTGACTAAAAGCACTGGGAATTTGGGAAACCCGGAACCGACTAACTAGCTAGTAACCGACACGGTACAGTACTAGACTAGTACCGACACCGATAGTGTATCGCTTGTTCGCTTGCTTGAAATGGGCTCGAGCGGGGGTTCGTGGCAAGCGGTAACTCGCAGTTCGAGCCGATCTGCGACGCCCCCACCTGCTTCTGGATGGGGAATTTCTCCTTCGTCTGGGTGGGACCCTGTGTTGACCTCAGGCTGGGGATCTCAGCAGTCTCAACAGACTGAGCCTCGCGCTGGCGAGGCCGCAAGCACAACAAGTGGGAACTTCATTCCATTCTCGGACCCAGTACCGCCCACTGTTTCCCGAACAACACCATCCTTAGTTTCGGCCCCTGTTTCCGTGTTTCCATCTCCCCGTGGAACCTCCAACGTGTTCGTCAAGGACCCAAGTCCCCCTCGCCCACGTTCTCGGCTTGGCAACGCAACTCCCGCTTTGGGCACTCCAACTCGAGGCACGTCTCCTGAGGCGCGGGCGATTCCACAATTTCAAATGAGGGAGTCGTTTGGCAGCTCAGGCAAGCAAATGAGTCCGAGGCCACTGAGCGCATCATTGGACTCTGGTTACCCGCAACTAAGTAGCACGCGATCTCGTCGCCCTTCTCCCAACAGTGCGTTGTTGTGAGTTGTATGCTTATTGACGCCCACCCAGGGTATGGCGTGGGGGTTTCTTTCACGGAAAGCATCGCACGCGACGGCACTGCAGTGGTCTCTGTCTTGCACGGCGGACAAGCAGAGCACGACTCACTGATTGCGGTATCCTGGACGCATTTGTGACACTTGGACGTTGACTTTGGAACCAGGTGGGCGATATCATTGTTCAAGTCGATGGGCACCGGGTTGAAGGTCTTCCGTTGTCGGACGTCCGCAGATTGCTCTTGGGACACAGCGGGACGACGGTCAACCTAGCGTTTCGCAGAGAAGGGTTGCCTCGGTTGATACACATCACTCTCCAGCGGTGTGAAGTGGAACGTGCACCGTCCCCTCTCCAGGTAATTGACCACCTCCTTGCACAATCTGGACAATCTGGAAACCTGATGCAAAACCCTGTCAAGAAATATAGTTCGAGATCCCTCTCTTGCCGTTATGTGCTTAACAAATACCCAGAATGCGAGAGCATCCACCCCTCCGCTTCGTTCTACGAGCACATACACAGCACAACCAGTTGCGCCGACGGCTCTCACTCCTCGCCAAGCCGTTCCGCACCATCCAACTGCGCAGCTTGCGTTCACGCAACATTCTCAGGCCCAGCTCTCTTCTGACAAGCTGAATCAGCTAACTCAGGTTCGTTACCGGTATTCTTATCGTCGTCTCACGCAAACGCAGGTGGTATCGCAACTGGATCGGATGGAGACAGAGCTTGAACGGTGACACTTTGCACATCCTTTCTCACTTTGCACTCTCTCCTCACTTTCACACCCGAAGGCAGAGCTTGAACGGTGAGGCACTTTGCACATCCTCCTCTCACTTTGCACATCCTCTCCCCACTTTCGCACCCAATTCGCACGCCTTCCGAATCCATCGTCCCGTTGTTGTGCCTTCACATCTTCTCCCATGCCGACTGTTCTTGACATCTTCCAACGCACGTATCCTCCAACGGAGGATCGTGCAAGGAGCCATATCAAGAACGAGGGCGTGGGTTCGTGGAGTGACAGCTGTCAAACAGGGCCAAGGCGTCCCTGGACTCATCTCAGGCTGCGGTTGCGCACGAGCAGCGCCGCAGACGTGAAGCACAAGGCCACGCTGACGACCTCAAGCTTCAGTTGTCCCGGAGCGTGGCCGAGGTAGCTCCTGACTGCCGTGTTTTTTGTGTCCTGCTTGTGCTTCAGTTCTGTGCGTCTGTCCTCGTCCCTTGTCCTCCTTTTTGTCTTGCCCGACTCCTCCGACTCCTCCGATTTTCCTCGCATTTGTCCTCCCCTTTCCTTCTTCCTTCCCCGTGTCCTCCTTTTTCCTTCCCCGTGCCTCCTTCCCCGTGTCCACCGTTCCTTGCTCTTTGTGTGATTGCCCTTGCCCGTTGTGTGCTTGTCCTTTGCTTGCCCCTTGGTCCACGCTGGTTCACCCCTGGAACTTGCAGATGGACAGCATGCGTGCTGAGCTGCGGCAAGGGAGATTGTCACACGAGTTAGACCAGGTGCCTCTGACTCCCTTTGCACTGGCGTTGAGGTCAGTAACCGACTAACTCGGTTGGTGGCCAGGCCCGAGTGCGCGAACTCCAGGTGCAACTTGCTGAGGCGCAATCACAGCTCCAAGCAGAGCTCCACAAAACTTGTGCCGACGATGGGTACGTCTTCGCCGTCCCTTGGGGTGCGTGCGTGTGCCTGGCCTGTGCGCTCCGTCGCACTTGAATAGGTCTCTTCCGTCCCCGCGCAATGCACACTGGGGTGCGTGCGTGTGTGTGGGCTGTGCGCTCCGTTGCACTTGAATGGGTGCGTGAGCGAGCGCGTGACCTCATGAGGCTCGAACTTGGCCCCTCTGCATGCG
>QUTJ01031627.1:0-13695 GCA_003573635.1 Goniomonas avonlea | reverse complement strand
ATGCACGAAGTGCAGGCGACGACGGTGTAACAGCAAGTGAGCTTCCTGCAAAGAGGCACAGGTCAGAAGCAGAAGCAGTTCAGTCAGAGAGAGAGAGAGAGAGCGAGAGAGAGAGAGAGAGAGAGAGAGAGAGAGAGAGAGAGAGAGAGAGAGAGAATATTCAAGCGTCTGAGGAACTGCGTAGCAGCCACAGATCCGAAGTCTGCCTAGGGGCAGAGGGAGAAGGGGAGAGAGGGACACACAGAGACAGAGAAACAGAGAGAGAAGAGAGACAGAGAGACAGAGAGACAGACAGTGACAGAGAGAGACAGACAGACAGACAGAGATACAGAGAGAGACAGAGAGACACACACACACAGAGAGAGAGAGATTGTGCATGCGATGCGAAAACCAATCTCGCTTCTCTGGTTGATCTCTCTCTCTCTCCTCTGTCCCTCTCATTCATGGACATTCGGACTAGGCTGAGTTGAGTGGCGCAAAGTGCAACGGCGAGACGGACTTCACGGACTAAAGGGGGGCGACAGCTCAAACTGGTTACACAATTTTGCAATCAATCGAGATTACATTCCTTATCTGTTCTCATCAATGACTAGAACATCTTTTGAAAGTGTGTAACGAGTATGAGCGACGTTGAGTGACTGGGGCCACGCAAAGTGCTAGGCGTTTAGGCTCAGAGTGTGTCGCGTGCGGGCCTCGTCAAAGAAAGGGTTCAACTCACCAAGCGAAGTGGTCGTGGCTGAAGAGCGGGAGATGGGTGACGACAAGGATTGGACGCCACGCGAAGGTGCAAAAATGCCGGTCAAGGAGGAGCCACCCGGCGGGTCGAAAATGCCTCGCGATTGGATGCTTGTGCGCCGTTCAATTTTGTTCTGGCTGAAAGCCGAAGCTCGACGAGAACCTGTGAACTTGACCTGCAAGAACAGCAAATGTGAGCTCGATTGCGGTCAGGTTGGGCCGACTCACCTTGGCAGCAGCCTCTTTATCGCACGAATCGTGAGGCAGCAATGTGATCCCGAGGTTGAGCCGTTTGCTCTCGCGCTCGTTCCGCATGTTGGTGGCGGCTAGCTCTTTCTTGGTGTCCTGCGAACCGATCAGACGAGTCCTGGCGCCCAGGCGTTTGTTTCTAAACCCACCCTGAAACGCTTCCGAAGCAGACGGTTGAGATTTCCGTCATCAGCGGCACGAACATCCTGCGCATTGCCGTTGCGTCAGTCAACCCAGTTTGAGGCCGAAAACCGTACCTGCACACTCTTGAGAGCGGCAACGTGACATTTTTCTTCCTTGCTTTTTACAACATCAGGAACTGTGGCGTGCTCAAGCTTGTAGAATCTGGCAAGTGGGATCAGCGCATTGCAAAGTAGACAGGAGAAACGTACGGATCCGCCTCTCGCTTTTCCTTCTCCTCCGTGCTGACCAATGTTAAGGTTCCGTTATCTTCTTCGTCCCATTCCTCTTCTTTTTTTCGTAGTCCACTGATACAAACGTAGTCCGTATTCTGAGAGGAACGTTAAGCGCGACCTCCAGTGTACGGTGTGCCGGGCAGACCTTTGGGTCTGTCTGAACGACCAGGATACCGTCACAGAGGTGGCATTTCATCGAGAACTGCCAAATTGTGGTTGAGAAGTACTTGCCGCATGCCTTCTTCTCTGCATTATACCGCACACCACGGCCAATCATTTTGTGACAATGTTCGCACCACACGTTGTATGGCATCTCAAAACGAATCACTAGGATGCCCTGATCGGCCTTCTTGGCCCGAGCACCCAAGGTACCAGCGGCTTTCCCTTTGGACTTGTTCAGACTCCCTTTGCTGGGATCCCATTCCGGGGGATAGTAGAAGTTATCAGCCCTGGCAGCGGCCAAGCTCGACATGACGGCAAGCCAACCAAAAACCCGAAAAGAACAACCTCGGCCCTGCTGAGTGTTGGAGAAATGGGGCTGCAAGCACCGATTGCGAATGCGATCCGAAGATTGGCGGATCTCGCCCTTGTGAGGAGCGTCACGCTAAAAACGTGGGTCAATTTCGCGTTTTTTGCAGTTTGACCGGCGATGACCGCCTATTTTTGGCGGGATTTCGCGATCCCGTGATCAACTCCTGTCAATCAGACCACAACCCCAAAAAGTGGTTGGTGGTCAAACGTCCACAACTTCTTGCACCCAAGAGCTGCGCCCCACTTCTGACTGGGTTCGGCAGCTTTCCCTGAGACTTCCAGCGTCCTGACGCGTTTGATCAAGGTTTTTCTTGTGTTTGCTTTGCTTGTGGCTTGAAAAATTGCAACTCCTCGACCAAAACCTGGTGAATTGAGTGAATTCCATGTTGCGAATCAAGCATGGCCGGACAGTTCACGAGGTGAATTCTGAGCATCTGACTACGGTGGGTGACCTTAAAGGCGTCCTTGAAACTATTTCGGGTGTCCGTGCTTCCAGGCAGAAGCTACTCGCTCCAGGGGTCAAACTAGACTCTTCCACGCCTCTCGCGACCCTTCCCCCCAAGGCCAACCTGGTGCTTGTTGGCAGTGTTGAGAATGATCTTCGCGGTGTTGACCTTGGATGCCTTGATTGTGTCTGTTCTGCGGTGCTCCTCGGTGACGTGCCACTGCCCCAAGCGTGTTTTGAAGTGTTTGGTTATCGGATTTGCGCTGTCTGCGCGAACGATTGCCTTCGCCACTCACACAATGTTGAGCCGTCCACCAATCCCAAGCCGACCGTGTTTCTGTGCGAGTGCCGTTCACTGCTTGGACGCCGTTGCCAAAGCCAAGACAACAAGACCCGCCCTCGGGATCGAATGCATCACGATGCTCTGATTGCGAGTCTGGGCAACCCGGACAGGGTTGCTGACCAGTTCAAGCGTTGGCACGCAACTTCGAGCCCATCGCCTCTTCAGAGATCCGAGACCCTCGTAGCAGAACTAGTTGGTCAACATTTTGCTCTGTTGGCACAGGGGCGGGAGCTGGAGGCTTGTGAGGGCGCACGAAACATGTGTGAGGTCGCCCTCATTCACGGCCGTGCATGGGAATACGCCGTCGCTCTTCTTCACGCATCGCGCACTGCTGCCTCTGCGCCCATCTCTGCTCAGGTGAGGAAATACTGTCCCCAGTCGTGGATAAAAGGCCTGACTCAAGTCCAGTATGCCCTCCCCCTCGCTATTGCCTCCCGTCGGATGTTTGCAACCGCAAAGGCGAAAGGCCACCAGCCAGAGTGCCAGGAAGCTGTTGAGGCAGAGACTTTGCCCTCTGCCGAGCATACTGCAGAGCTCCTGCGGTTGCATGGCCATCCTACAATCGCGCTAAAGATGTTGCTCCAGGTGCGAGTCGGCACAAAGCGAGAGAAGATATTGCGGGGAGGTTTGACACCAGTTTCATTGCGGATTTCCAACTTCAAGATGCCGCACTGTACTGTGCCTAATATCTCCGCAGGTTCTTCGTGCCCGTCGTGCGGGACGTCCAGGCCGGAGTACTGCACTGGGGACCGCCTCCGTGCTGAACAAGCTCGCCACCTTGTACTCGAGTCTTGGGAGGCATCGAAGTGCCGCTGCCGCGATGCGGGGAGCACTGCTGTGCCACGCCGCATCTTGTGGGGACTCGGACACGGGTTATGCTGACTTGCTGAATAACTTTGCTGTTGTGTTGCAGGTGCATGTCTTGGCCCCTCCTTTGGTTTTTTCTTCTTCTGACGTGCATGGTTCTGTGGATCGTACTGTACCAAATATCCAATCCTGAAAAACTCCACCAGTCCGAAACTTCTCGCACTCTCTGTCAACATTGAGTCGTAACATCACCACTGATGCAATCCCCCTACTGACGGCTCACCGCAGGCCAGCCGCACCCCGAGTGAAATTGCTGAGGCCGAAGCAGTTTTCTGTCTCTGCTTAGATGTGCGGCGGAGGTGGCTCGGGCCTGCACACCCCGCCTGTGCTGCAGTGCTTCACAATCTTGCAGCAATCTATCGACTCCAGGGAGACCATCGGCGGGCAGTGCGCACACTGAGTGAGGCGGCGACGCAGGTAACCAGAAATTGCTATCGTTTACCTCCCCCGTTCCTCCAGCTCAACCTACTTTCTGCCTCTCACAAAATAGTAATCGGCCCCTGCACCCCACTCCCCATGATTCCAATTCTGCTGCACTGCTGCTCTAGTATTGTCCTCACCACCTGTCGCAGCTGGCCAACCTGTTCGGCAAGAGTCATCCCCAGGCCGCTGCAGCAAGCGGCGCGTATGCTCTGCTCTTGTCTGAGGTTGGGCAAACTGTTACAAGTGTCCAGGTATGATATTATCCTCGCCCCCTCAAGATGCCCAACTCACCCATGCCACGTGCACCCCCGCGCCCCGCACATACACTGAGCTGGCACGGCAGGCTGTGTGGAGGGCATGAGAGGGTGCGGGCTGGCTGGGTTGCGAGAGCGGTTGTGTGGGGTGCAGGCTGTGTGGGGTTGAGAGTGCAGGCTGTGTGGGGTGCAGGTACACACACGTATCATGTACCTTGCTCACCACACTCAGCCACCCAGCCACCGTGTGCATTGCTGAGATTACCCCAGGTGCTGCAGCAAACATTGGAGGCCAGGCAGTCTGTTGGCGGTGGGACCGGTCCCTCTGCCCAGAGTGTCGACGGTGAGATCCTGGCGCTCATTGCAAGAGGCCGGTTGGATATGGGTGACTCGGAAGGCGCTATGTCGGTCAGTCCTTGTTGGGCAACTCTTTCCCCTCTCATTGGCGTGTTTCGCTCACGTGGTTGACGCCAATTCTTCTCCTGAAGAACTCACGTTATTGACAGGCGTTGGAGGACTGCCTGACCGTCAGGCTCCGAGTCTTAGGCCCGCGGCACCCCGACACGGTCTCTGCAGGCCACAATCTTGGACTCCTTCGCCTTGCTGCAAATGACCCTCATGGTGTGCCCCATTTTCCTACCACTCCAACCCACTTCGATGACACCATGCGACGTTCGCTGTGTGTGAAATCCTGCCCTCTGACCTTGAAATCTTTTCATCATTTCTCACAACGACGCCCAGGCGCCTGGCCCCTGCTCGAGTCCGCTCTTGAGTCAGAGGAAGCGACCCTCGGGGCCACCCACCCGGCCACTCTCTCCGCGTTGCTGCACACAGTCCGTTGCCTGTTTGCGATTGGTCGAGGCTGCGAGGCCGCAGACAGGCTGATTGCGTTCTGGACTCGGCAATCTGGTTGCCCCCCACCTGGTCCAGACTGCGCGATGGCGACGTCGGCTCTTGAAGAGGTGAGGGGTTTTCCATTTTTTTATGACACCTTTTTCTGGGGCTCTCCACCTTCGCCCTCGTCCCAGCCTCACCTTGACCCAGGCTCGCGATCTCCTACTTTCGCTGGCACTTGCCCTTCCACCGCTTCCTGACGATGTGAACGATTATGAGAACAACCTGCGCATCCGTCTTGCTCGTCTCGCCTTCAGCATCGCTGTTCGCTCAAAGGCTTCCGCTGCATCAAGTGCCCCAAGTGTTGGGGGTGGCGTTGGAGATGTTGTCAGCGAGGACACTGGGAGCGTTCCTCCTGCCGCAGGTATCTTTCACATTGATCTCAAATTTGCGACGATGAGAGTTCGGGGGGGGGGGGGGGGGGCTGGATATACTCGGGTGGGACTCACATTGCCTCAGACACAACATGGGCCCTCCCTCCACTCGGTCCCCAGTCACCTTCTAGCGCTGAAGGTGTTTGGCTGTCGCCGTCACCACGCAACCATGCAACCGAGGAGAACCAACCGAGCTCTGGAGGCCTCGGGTGTGAGCGGGAGGACTCGATACGCCCTGCTCCAGGTGCCTGCAGTTTGTCGTCCTTCCCCCTCCTGCTTCACTTCAAAAATACACCAGAGCCCCCACGGAGAAACATCAAATCCCCACCTTCATCACAATCCAGAGCCCGGCGACTTGACCAGTATAGAACAGGACATATCAGACCTTATCGTGGTCTGACCTTGGGAAGGTGGGTGAATCAGACCTTGAGCTGACAATCACTGCAGGTGCGGCTTCGACTCCTCGCGGCTCGTGGGCTCGCCGAGGCCGACGTGGACGGTGGTGGCTACCAACACAGCCGCTGCCGACTGTCGTGGAGGAAGACGAGTCCAGCGCTGACTCGCCCCGTGGCGACAATGCCGACTGTGAAGCCCGTGACGGCTCGGTGCGCACTATCTCGTCATGGACAATGCGCTGTTGCCGTCTTGCTTCTTCAGACAAATCTTGGCTTGCTTCCTTAGGCCAATCTCGGCTCCCATGCCATGATCCAGCAATCAACTTGCCACCTTTTCGTACTGTTCCTTATTGTGGCCTCTGTGTGCTGCTGTGCTTCTGTACTCACTCCTCTTCCCGTGCAGAAGGCACGTCCCACCAGCTCGTTCGCACTCGCGTGGGGCACCGAGGGTCTTGCGGACCATGACCATGAGGATGACGAATGGTGGCTGCAGCTCTGCCAGGAAGAGCAGCTGGATGCTCACGTCGACCCCGATGACGACTACAGTGCTGAGGTCGAGCATTTGGATGACGCTGTGCTCGAGGCTGTCTCGACTGACCCGACAATGATGATGACGCCTTCTTCGGCGCTGCCTCCGATTCTGGATATGGCAATGCGGGTGAGTTGTTGTTCCTGCGTTGGTAGGCTCAATTTCCACACCTTGCACCTTGCTCCACCCCGCAACCATTGGACACAAGCTCAAACATGTGCTCATTCGTGATGTGTCTGCCGTGCGCGTGCGTGTTCACGTGCACTTCCATGAGTGTTAACCAGTTTTTTTTGCAGTCGCCACCGCCTCCGCCCCCTTCTGGGTCGACTGCATCATCCTTCGCTGATGAGGGGGAAGCAGATGCCGCGACAGCAGCTCTCTCTGATGGCGGTGGGTGCACCACAATCCCAGTTCGTGAGCATGATGGCCATCAATCAGAGGTTTCTGCGAGTAGACAAGCTGGAGATTTTCAAACTTGCGCAGCAATGGCTCGGAATGCGGATCGCTTAATTCCAATGAGAGATGGCAGATCGTCACTCGCGCATGCAGGTTGTCTCCTCGAGTACGTGGAGTTCGTTGACCTGCGTGAGGTGGAGGACTCAAGCCCCAGTGAGATCACCTGCAACTGCTTCTGCGATACCTCGGCCAGCGTCTCTCCTTCGGTCTGCCGGTGAGTCCAGCCGTGTGCGTGTCAGTGTGTTCTTGTGTAGAAGGCACGAAGATTCTCTCTGCGCCTCCCTGACAGCTCCCTGTCGCTGTTGCAAGCGTGCAAGATGCCAACGTCCCTCGCAGCTGCCCCTGCCACTGCGACCTCCCTCCAAACGTCGCGTTCCCCGTTGGTGTCCGGTGCTATCTCGTGTTTGTCCTCGCCCCTGGCCTCCAAGCCCCTGTCCTCGTCGGTCTGGGCCCCTCGTACGCGATCGACGCCGGGGTCTTCACGCTCCGTGCCGCGTTGCATTTCGATGCGTCCAACGCCGTTTCGCCGTATCCGGACCCTGCTGAGGTCCCTGATGGACAAGGCTGGCTTGAGGCAGGTCGCCGCCTCCGAGAGCTGCTCGTGGATCCCGCAATGCCGTATCTGCCTTCTTCGACCTGTGCGTCACCTTGTGTTCTTTGGGTATGCTGAGAGGGGGGGGAGAGGGAGTTGTGGGAGTTGTGTGGGAGCTGAGAACTGAGCGCTGAGTTGCCAGAGGCTCTAAGGCTAGTTTGGGCGTGATCTTGTGTGCCGAACCAGCGTTGAAGAGGTGAAGACATGGAACTGGATGTTGCGTTGCGATGAAAATCGAGCTGCGACGTACAATGTGTCACTATCCTCGTCTTGACTTGGCCACCGCAGCGACTCACCAGAGACAATTAGTTGTCGCTCCCGACGGAGCACTGCGAGGCCTTCCCTTCGGAATTCTGCCTGTGTCACCAGCGCAACCCTCCCAAGAGCTCGAAGAAGCAAACAGTCCGCAACGCGGGTGGCAGGTGCGCATCCCCAGACTCTGACACAACGCACATGTCCACAACATAACTTCCTCTGTTCTCCCAAGACAACACCTTGTCTCATAAGATTGCCTCACATTTTTCATCGAGACTAACTCATGCGTTTTTAGATCATCGACGAGTGGAGCGTCCACCACGTCACCACCGCCCTGGACCTGCCCACGCCTCCTCCCTGCCTACCTCCACGCTCTCCTGCGCTTCCGTCCGTCGCCGCAGCTGCCAGTGCCAGCGCTCCCCCGCTGATCTCACTGCCTGCCAGTGCTCTTCCACCACTGCCCCCTTGCTCACAACGGGTGTCAGTGTCTGCGGCGATGTCCCCCAATCTTGTCCCGATGCCCTCGATGGCTGGTGCGTTGTGGTGTCCCCTCTGTGTCCCTGCGTGTCCCTGTCCCCCCCACTCTTGTTCCATGGTGTCTCCGTGTCTCTGCTTGTGTCTCCGTTGCTCGAGGATGCGTGCTCGTTGAAGCCGTTGTTGAGAGCGAGCCTGTCCCCGTGCCTGCCCCCGTTGAGCCCGTCCCCGCGACGTCTCTGCCTGTGTCTGTCCTCCCCTCCCTACCTACACCGAACCTGGTTCTGACTTTGACCAGGTGGCTGCCGCGGCGAGGCACTGCACACCTTATCCCTCCCTGTGGATGCGGGAGGCGCCAGTGGGGGCATGGTTCTAACATGTCTCTGGGGCGTGAAGCAAGACACCGCGCAGTTGTTTCTGCGAGCGTTCACGCGTCGGCTTGCGGCGGCGGAGACTCCTCAGCAGGTGTGTTTTCATGCAATACGCGCTCAGCTGTCTGTTACAGGAGGAGCCCTTGCTGCTCTTGCCACTCCCACCTCTCTCCCGACCGAGTGTGTGTGTGAGAGAGAGTGAGGAGTGAGTGAGTGAGAGTAACAGAGCGAGTGACAGCGCCACAGAGCGAGCGACACACACACACACACACGCAGAGTGGGAGAGGGAGAGGGGGAGCGCGAAACGGGCAATGGAATGGAGCAATTCAGATCTCAAGAACCACGCTTGCTCGGCATGCTCGGGGGKGGGGGGGGGGGGGGGGGGACGTAGCGGCAACATCTGACCGCGCTCACCCAGGCACTACGTGGCGCCCAATGCGAGCTCCGTCAACAAGACCCCCACCCTAAAACCTGGGGAGGCTTCGTCCTCCACTCCTCGCCCCATTCTTCCCCGCACACCTCCCCCGGCTCGTCTCCAGCGCTGGGGCCGATGACGACTCCGTCCGGCGCTTTCGCGCACAGCCCTCCGACCCCACCCCCGGCGCCCTTGGGTTCTCCCATGTCATCCCCCCCACCGTCTTTCCGGCGTTGCTGCTGATACTTTGTGTACATACGGACTTCAGCACCGGCATACCATTCACCACGATTGACGCACCACATTGACGCGCCACATGTTTGTGTACATACGGACTTTACCGCATCCGCACGCCGCCATTCACCACGATTCACCACGATTGACTAAAGATTTCCGCACACCACAATTCACCACAACGCACCACAACCCACCGACTCAAACCCACAATACACATTAAGAATAGAAGTCCACCATGATCCACCGCGATTCACCGCGAAATACTTCGGTTGCGGGCACCGTTTATGACACTCCGTGAGTCGTAGGGCGGGTGAACCGCCCTTTTGTTGGGCCGGCAAGCCCAACTTCGGCACCCGCGCTCACACAAGTGACTAAGCCATGGACACTGCACGCCACTGCACCTTATTTTATTTCCGCACCCCCGCTCACCGGGTTTCGTTTCTCGAAAGCTAAATGTGTTTCATTAGGTAGTCATTCATTAGGTAGTTCAGATGATATTGCGTTAGCTGCACATGTGTTATCAAGCCGTCCGTACTCGGACGGTGGCTTTGTTCATATAGTCCACCTCTGTTCATAATGTTCATAACGTCTGTTGATTTGTTTGGTTTGACATTGACGGACCCTCTGGACCGTTAGTAGATTGCGACACGCCCCTTATGTCGCGGTGCCCTCTGTCTACGGTGGGCAGGAGGGCCCACCCTTGTTTTTCCGTTGTGAATACACCGTTCGTTGCCTGACAGGCTGTGGCTGCAGTTCCTGGGGTCCACCTGTGTTTCCGTTGTTTCGTTGCCAGACTGTAGTCTGCGCGCTCCCTCTCTCCTCCCGCTCTCCACCCTCTCTCGCAGCCAGAGTCTCGCTCCCTCTCCACTCTCTCCCGCTCCCTCTCTCAACTCTGTCCTTGATTTTTCGACGAGGTCGGGAATGGCGTGGATGCACAGTGCGCCAGGTGTGTGCAGTGCGCAACTTGATTGAGGAGGACAGAGTGGGGAGGGAGGGAGTGGAGAGATGGAGAGAGGGAGCGAGAGAGGCCGTGGAGAGCTGGAGCGAGGGAGATCAAAAATACCCGCCACAACAACCTTTGCGTGCGTCAAACTTTCTCCTCGTTGTGATTTGCAGTGATTGTTCGACGAGGTCGGGAATGGCGAGGATGCACTGTGTGTGAGGTGTGTGCACAACTTGATTGAGGCTGCAGATTACGTTCACGAGATTGTGTCAAAGTTTGACTCACGCAAAGGTTGTTGTGGCAGGTACTTTTTAGCTCCCTCTCTGCAGCCTCGATCGCTCCCTCTCTCCATGGGTGAGCGCGGATCGTCACATTTCAAACATTTTATCGAGGATCTATCGGCTAGTCCAGGGGCACTGTGGTCCGGTATCGTTGCGGTACAGTCGCACATCTGTGGCAACGGGCGAAATATCTTCAAGATCAATGATGATGGCCTTGATGGCCGTGAATGGCCGGCCGCCCTGGGGACCCGTGGTCGGGACCGATATCTCAGGATTAATGATGATGGCCGTGATGGCCGTGATGGCCGTGATGGCCGCCATGGTGACCGCCGTGATGGCCGAATATGCTGCCAAAGTGATGGCCGTGATGGCCGTGATGGCCGTGGTGGCCGTGGTGGCCGTGGTGATCCATCAAGATGACTTGGGGCTGCATCATGTAAGGGGCAGGCTGCGCGTACATTGGCGGAGGCGGCGCCTGCACAGTTGGTTAGATACCTGCACTCCTCCCCCTTCCCTCTCCCTCCCCTCTCCCTCCCCTCCCCTCCCTCTCTCTTCACCCTCCCCTCCCTCTCCTCCCTCTCCCTCTGCCTCTGCCTCTCTGCCTCTCTGTCCTTGACCCCTCGTCCGCACGAGGCTCACCCCCCATGAGGTGCGCGGCCCTTACGACGTTGTTGGTGGGCGGGACGTATGCATGCATGCAAGCATGCGTACCTGCATCGGTGCGGGAGGGTAGTACTGGGGTGCCGGGTGGGGAGGCTGCGGGTATGCAGGCGCTGGTTGATACGGTTGGGGAGGCGCAGCTGCAGCGGGTGGTTGCCCATAGGGTTGTGCCGGAGGCGCGTACGGTTGGGCGGGGGGTGGTTGCCCATAGGGTTGTGTGGGAGGCGCGTAAGGTTGAGCAGGGGGTGGGGGGGGTGCCGCGGGTGCCGCGGGTGCCGCGGGTGCCGCGGGTGCCGCTGGTGGCGCAGCATACGCCGGCTGCGAAAAACGTTTAATTCCAGAAAAGAATTCCAATTCAAGACGCACTTGCTGGGGCTGGAACGCAGGGTTGTACTGGGGCTGTGGCGCGGGCGGGGCGGAAGGGGGGTACAGGTTCTGTGCGGGCGGTGGCGCAGCTGCTTTGGGTGCTCCTCCCTGAAATGTTGTCAGCGACGCAAAAAATATATGACATGTTCTCACCTCTGGGGTGTACTTGATACGAAGCCGGATTTGGCCATGAGATTTTCCGCTCTTGCCGAACAAGTCACTCCACAGTTCCTCTTGTCTACGAAACAAAGTCAGGTGAATGAGCATAGAAGCTACCGAAGCCGCACCCTTGTGCCACAGCAGTGTGGACGGAGATATTGCGGTTCGCACCAATGAAGGCGTCGTTGTTTTGGTTGTACGCCTGGAAAAAGAATCAAAACGAGAAGGAGGAGAACAGGTTCCTTACCTCCGCAACAAACACAGAGGTTTTGGCAGGAATCTTGAACGTCAGAGGTTCGTCCCATTTGGGGTCCAATCCGCCTTTGTTTGAGGGCCGGGTTCGACGAACTTCGGATCCGACCTGAACGCGGATATAGGGCGACATGGTCCCAAACATCTCTTTGCTCTTAAAGCTCCGCCCTTCAATCACTGTCACGAGAGTGTGAACTCAAAAGCAAGGAGGTTCGCTGTCACTGACCTTGCACCTCGAGATACCCTGGCACTTCCGTCATGTTGTGTTCGGTGCGCAAACTCGATGCGTTCCGGGTCATACAGTCCAGGTCCAGATAAGATCACGTTAATGAACTTTGTTAGCCTTTCACCCGTTAACGACACGCGCTAAAAGCCGGTTGGAATTCTCTGAACCGACGATGACGTCCTCTCTGACGACGGCAGCTCGCCGCGCTCAGCTGTTGAGAAGCTCTAGCGACGAGACTGGAAAGTTCGATGTTAGTGAGCGGTGTAACCTTGTGGAAGGTGGGTACCATTGATGCAGGTACATCCGCCACATTGACTGACACCCGCCTTGCTTCGCTCAGCCGCGCGATTGGGTCTCTTTCAACGTGTGGTCGAGATTCTGCACTCTCCAAAGCTCCATGCCTCTCAGGAAGAGAAAGAATACGCCCTTCATTCAGCTGCGAAAAATGGACACGACAACATTGTTGAGATTCTTCTTCGAAACGAGGCTCATGTGGACGTTGTCCTGAATGGATTCACTCCCCTGTTGCATGCGGCAGGCTGCGGAAGTCGCCCTTGCATTCGCTTGTTGCTGCACCACTCTGCAGATTTAAACGAGTGCACTCCGTTGGGGTTCACTCCTTTGCATCAGGCCGCAAAGAATGGTCATTTGAAGGCGATCAAACTGCTCATCTTGTGTGGGGCGGATCCAAGCGCCCGAAGCAAAGATGGGAAGACAGCACTTGATTTTTCCGAGGGACAAGTTCGAGAATATCTGATGTCTCTCCCACCAATGTTTGACACGGTTGTACCAGAGCCAGTGCCCATAATCCGAGTCGACCACACCATCGCAGGTTCGGTGCATGGCGAGTTCGCACGTCTGGCGGACAAGCCTCCAATCAACATGAACTTTGGTTTCTGAATGAAAACTCCACAACCACAGTGGGAAATCACCAAACAACTAAATAACCAAACCACCAAACAAAATAAACCACCAAAACAAAATAAATAAACAATTGTATTATTGTACAGATGATGTTTTTTTTCGGATGGAGATCAGCGATAGCGAGGGTCCTGGTCGGCAAAATACTGGTTGCCCCTACGACTGCCTCCACCTCGAGCCATCTTCTGAGGACCACCATAACTGCTGTAGCCACCACCGCGAGGTCCCCCACCACCGTGGTACCCCTTGGCCTCCGAGTTACGCACCGCTGTACGCAGCATCTGGTCCATAGCATCCTTGGCGGGACAAGGCACACCCAGGCGAGCGAACAGCTGGGGGTAGAACGGGACCGCCATGATGTCCTTGCAAGCCTGCTGGAGCGCCTCCTGCTGCTTGGCAGTGGGCCGCCCGAGGCGAGCGTTGTACTTGGCAAGGACCTGCCGAGGGTGCACGCCGCCGGGTCGTCCGAGGTTACGGAGGAAATACACCTGACGGGGCTGTTAGAGAGTAGCTGACGGGGCTGTTCGGGAGGAGCGGATGTGCGACAAGTAGGAAAGTTGCACTGAGTCGCACGCATAAACCCGCAGACAAGAGGAAGAGAAACCGTGAGGCATCTCGTTAAAACGGCGATA
>QUTJ01031626.1:0-13693 GCA_003573635.1 Goniomonas avonlea | reverse complement strand
GAGATGGGGAGGGGGGGGACAAGACGGCGAGCAAGTCGGCGGAGGGGGGAGGGAGAGCAGCTCCACCGGCGATCCTAGCACAACACACTCCGCCGGTTGTTATTGCGTGCGAATTGCCAGTTCCCGAGGTTCTCAGTGGGACAAGAGAGAGGTGGACTCACATTGCTTTTGGCAGGTGAGGAGGAGCAAAATTCATGAGTACGGGCTCTTTGCGACCCGACCACTTGACGAGCACGACATGGTGATCGAGTATGTTGGTGAAATTGTTGCTGAGCGCGTCGCGGACAAGCGGTGCGTGCCATACTTGACTGTGCTTCGGGAGGGTGGAGGAGAGAGTTTAGGGTTTAGGGTGAGCGCGTCGCTTTACTCCATGATCGTTTACTCCATGATCGAATTGCGAACTGCGTGAGTGGTGCTCCCCGAAGGGGGCACTAGTCTCCAGAGTTCAATTTTTGGCGCGAAACTGCTGTGGCAACGTAGTAAGGAGGCACGAGAGCATGACAGGAAACCGACTGGCGGATCTCGGAGGGTTTGTGGGTTTGGCGGGGGGGTGTAGGTTGCTCTCTTGCACTCACTGTTCTTTGCAGCGAAGCGGATTACGATCGGCGTGGCATTGGCTGCTACATGTTCCGAATCGATGAAGCCTATGTCGTGGACTCCACGTTTGTTGGCAACTCTGCCCGCTACATGAACCATTGCTGCCAGGTGCGATGCGTGACAGTGTGCAACTGCCTTGGTGATCTGACAATCAGGAGTTGGACCTATTCGATCTTAATTCTCCCCCCCCCCACTGGACTTCTTCCTCACTTACGCTTTGTGCAGCCAAACTGCTACGCCAGGGTTGTCTGTGTCGACGGGGTCAAGTCCATCATTATTTTCGCTGGTCGGAAAATTCGTCGAGACGAGGAGATCACGTGAGTCTCGCGTCCGTGGCTTCATCAATCTCTGTGCATCTTTCTTTTCTTCCTCATGTTGTCCCGTTTCCATTGGAGATGACCCAGAGACGGCGAGAATTGTCGCTGTCGAGTCGGCGACAACCCATTCTTTTCTCGTGTCCTCGATCGTAACCGAGTCTCGAATAATTTGCCGTCGATCTGACAAAGACTCGGCAGGTACGATTACAAGATGCCTTTGGAGGACGTCAAGATCCCGTGCCACTGCGGAGCGCCTCGCTGCCGCAGGTTCCTCAACTAACTCCGCGAAACTTGGACTTCTTCTCGGATTCGGACTTGGATCAACGTGAAGGGAAGCTGCAGTTTGGGCGTTTCTTGGCGACGCGCGTGGGCCAGGGGGGGGGGGTCACACTGGGCCAAGGTGTCGCGGGCCATTGCAACACGACTGATGCTCGATCTCTGATCCCACGTCCATGAAACAGGATTTGATCTCTGGTCCGAGAGCCAAGTAACAGGATCCGGTATCTGATCCTCCACCCATGTAACAGAGGATTCTCGCGTGGCCGTAGCCGCTGCAGCAGAGGTCGACGCAGGGTGTGTCCCGCGCCAGTCCTGCATTAGCTGCTGCACCGGACGCAGGCTGTCGCGCCATCCTGCTGCACCAGACGCAGGGTGTGTCCCGCGCCTGTCCTGCATTAGCTGCTGCACCAAAGTGTGACGCAGCTGCGAGCTCCCGTGGCCGTATTTCGCTCCTCGCAATCGGTGGTGCAGACATTTTGCATAATTGACGTCGCTCTCCTGCCGTGGACGAGAGAATTGATGTCAGTCCTGCGTGGACACGAGGTGTTTCATCGCCAAGCAGGACAGCGTGCCAGTTGGCTTGGTGTTGCTGTGTACAATCTTAATGGTATTGTGTAAATTACTCTGCTGAGGACTGTGGCGCTTGGCACCTCGCCACACTCAACACTGCACACCCCACCACACCCCACGCACCTCGCCGCACTTAACACCGCACACCCCACCACACTCAACACTGCACACCTCACCCCATCCCACGCACCTCGCCACACGCAACACCGCACACCTAACACTGCACACCCCACCACACTCAACACCGCACACCCCACCTCACGCCAGAACACCACCCACCCTCACCCCTCGTTCCTCTGGCCGACGGCTCACCCTCACCACCCACCTCGGTGCCCCATCGAGGACCTCACACATTTAACACCACATACCGACCCTCACAGGGAGACACACCCCAGCAAGTGCACGACACCTCAGTACGCACCTCAGGCCACAACACCGATCGATACACAACACCTCAGTCCAACTCCTCTACACTCAGGTCCTTGCAGCGGTAATCAAAACGCAACCAGCCGCCGACAAAGGACTAGAACGCATATGGATCGCCACGTGATTTTCCGAAATTGTTTTAATCATGAAGGTACTGGTCGGATCCAGTTGCCGAGCACAGTCAGTGTCATCTCTCGGCGTGTCAAAGTCTGGACACTGACAGGACTTCATCGGTCATCGACCACGCCCGCATTCAAAGCGCTCGCCCATAGTCGTGGAGACGACGCCCAATTGCCGATCGCTCACAGCGGACATCAGCTGCGCTTCCATCTGATCGCCCTAGCGACTGCGCAGGCCTTGGACCGATGCAAAATGCCAATCACCCCACCAGTTGTTGTCGATATTTTGCCTCTAAAAAGGGGGCAAAATATGCCGAATCGGCATCGTGGGGCATATTTGCCCTGTCAGAGTATCCGATCCACTCTGACAACCGGTGAAAACGTGAGGCGGACCTGGGGAGTTGACTAATGCCTCCCGCTCAGACAACGTGTGGAGTTGCTCGGAGCAGCAGAGGAATACCTGGCGGGGGCTTAGGAGTCGATCTGGGAGTAGGCGGCCCCCTTCCAGTCGGTTGCCGAGGAGGCGATCTGGGAGTAGGCGGCCGCCTTCCAGTCGATCTGAGAGTAGGCGGCCGCCTTCCAGTCGATCTGGGAGTAGGCGGCCGCCTTTCCAGTCGATCTGGGAGTAGACGGCCCCCTTCCCGGTTGCCTAGGATACGATCTGGGAGTAGGACGCGCCCTTCCAGTCGTGCGTGAAGCTGAGGGCGGAGTGTGCCTCGTCGAGCTTCCGCATCAGGGTCGTGGTCACCTGGAGGTGGAGTGAGGCCTTGCGAGGTGGTGACTGCGTGCGGGAGCGTGCGAGAGGGAGAGGGCGTGACCACTGTGAAGGTGGAGTGAGAGGCCTTGCGAATGCGCGAGTGCGTGCGGGTACGAGTGGCATCACCATCTCCTCACTCGCCCCTCGCACACCAGGAGTTGGAGAGATTGACACCCAGGAGTGGGTCCAGCCTCACCTCGTCAACTCCGGCAGGAACCGGCCAGACATAGTTGTCCTTGGCCGACTCCTCGGCTTTGTTCCACATCTTGTCCCCAACTTTCACGGTGTAGCTGAAGCGGATGACGGGCGTCGACTTGAGGATGTGCGTCACGCCAGGCACAGCCTGCGCCGGATGTTATTGCTATGACTGGAGTTCGAGCCCTGCACTGTGGAGGGTCATTGTGTTCGACTTGAGGATGTGCGTCACGCCAGACACAGCCTGCGCCTGAGGTTATTGAAAGCACACCGCCGACCTAGAAAAACGCCACACATCAAGATGGAGTTGATCTGAATCAGTTTTTCACAGTGTGAACCACGGAATTCACCTGGAGCGTCCAAACATCGTGGCGCAGGTTGATTTCTGCTGCAGCGATGACATAGGCAAACGCCTCAGTGGCTTTGTCCAGCGCTGCAGAGTGAGTGGTCAGGGGGAGCTCCACATCGTCATTGCGGTGGTACAGTCCACCGGGTTGCGTCACCAAAATTGCAGCGGAAAAGGCGATTCGGCAAGTTTGGTCCAACCGGGAGAGTTGCTCTCAGGAGACGAATTTGGAGGTGAGTGGAGGCGGAGAAATATTTGCCGGGCGAGGCACCGGGGAGACACCATATGACCGAGAACGGAGAGCGAGATCGTCTCTCTCGTTCTTTCTTTCTCCTGCCTGCCTGTCTGCCTGCCAGTCTGCCTGTGTCTTTGTCTGTTTATTCATCCGTCTGGGTCTCTGTCTCGATTGTGTTGCCTGGCTGGCTGTCTGCCATTCTGTCCCAGTCTGTCTGTCTCTCTATCCTCTCTCTAGACGTACCATTGACACCAAGATTCTTATCTGTCCAGTGAGCCTTCCAGTTCTGTTGATCCGCGCGAATTTGCTGGAGCTTTGCCATCCACACCGGTGCAATCTTCTGAGCATCGCTGCCAAGTTTCAATGTTAGTTCCGCGCCAGTTCTTGCTGTTCGATCCATATGCAGGCACGCGCGCACACAGAACCAGAAGACAGCGGCGACACCCGCACCTGCGGTGGATGATGATGGGCAGCACGACGGGGTCATACGAGTGGCAGTTGCCTGACGCCTGGTTGCAGTACCGGTTGCAGATCTCGACCTCGAGGCTCTCTTCCTCATCAAAATAATAGTACGACTGCTGCCCAATAGGCGCTCCAGGTTTCACAGTAATGTCCATCGGCGAAACGATGAGAGTATCGGGATCTAAGATCACCAGGACGTCTTCCGCCGGCAAGCTGTTGGCGAGCCAATGCCCAAGAGCAAGCGGCTTATTGTATCCGAGGTAGTTATCTTGTTTCTGGTCCCAGGGCGGAGCGACCCAAGTCGGAATTTCCGCAGTGAGGTGGTCCGGCTCTGAGGCACTCAACAACCTTGTAAGTTTGCCCGGCATGCCAGATTTCTTGAACCAAAAGTTCAGGTACCGGGACAGCCACTCAAAGTAACGAGAGTTCTGAGAATTGAAAACAGTGTGGAAGGTAACCTGGCGCTCTTCTGTGTGCTCACATGCGCACACGCGCTGTGTTAATTCGTGCGTGGCACCACAGGATGGACCCCAGGTCTTGCCCTTCGAGTTGAGCAGCAAGGACTTTGACGATGGGCGCCAGGCTGGGAGGTCACGCCCAAACACATTGTTTGAGCACTCCTCAGCCTCCGGATAGACTTGTTGCAGGAGGTCACAGTTGTTCCACAATAGAAACCAATCTCGAGAGCAACCGAGCCCGGCACCTGATCGACGAGCGTCATTACTATCTGTTGCTATGAACAAGAGAACGCCGTCAAATGAGAGTTCAACGTACCCCGATTCTTGCAAGCATCATAGCAGGTAACGCCGAGGTCCGACTGGACGAAGGTAACTTTGCCATCCAAAGCATCTAAAAAGCTCTCGGAACTCCTTTGATTTTTCTTTGGTCCACGATCTTCGTCCTTTCTTTCCAGTGCCGCCTTAAGCATCAACCACGGTTTTAAAATTGATGTAATTTTATCGTGAAAGGGATCGTGAGCCTTGGGTGCCTCTTCCTGCTTCACAGTTTTGTGGATCTTCGCTGGTGCGGAGGGGACGGAGGAATGCGACCCATGATCGGCCATCTCTTCGGCAGGAATGATCAATGTTGGAAGCATCATCCCGATCCCAAGCAGCGCAACAACACCAAGCACCTGCAGCACGCTCCCTTCTGCAGCTTTCCCCGGTTTCAGTCGGGGTTTTCCCTTGCGCATTTTTGCGTGCGATTCCCTCAACACTAGCGAGCATGAGAGTACATATGAGCCACCTCTCAATTAATTATATGGGTGTTGATCAGAAAGCGCGCCAAAAAAGAGAGATCGCCCTCCGATGGTTGAGCAAGGAAGCGAAACAGAAGGGGAGGCGACCGAGAGTGCTTCCACAATGGAGAACAATAATGCAGAATGGAGACAACAAGATGAGGGGCATGACAGTTTTCAGAATCCTGAAGCCAACGGAGACTCACAGCCAACAGAGACTCCCTTCATGGACTTATTTGAATGTAAGCAAGATGACAACAATCGGTCATATCGTTTATGTTTTGACGCGGTTCAGCTTTCAAATGCCAGGTTCTAGACATGCTCAACGAGGCAGCCCAGCAGGCAGCTCAAGCAGATTTGAGTCATGCACATTCGATGAGCACATGGCAAGACTACATTGATGGGCAACGGGCAGTCAAAGACCAGATCCAAGAAGAGACACAGAGGGTACGTGGCAACTGGTAATGTTGGACCTAACAACCCAGTTATTCAGCGCCAGGACGAATTCCGAAAATTTCTTGCTGTGTGGAACGAGAACAACGTGCGTTCCCCGACCGACGAGATGGAGCGAGTGGCATGAGAAGGTTGGTCAAAAACTCGCAGCGCCTTGCGAGGGAAATCGACAAAGAAGGCATTTTGTGAAATTTTACACGAAAGAAAGCCACAACGGCAGCTTGATCCAATGAAACTCGGATCTTCAATCCCAACGGCAGCGTGGGTCTTGAATTGCTTCGTGGGCTCTTACCTGTGGAGAACATGGTGATTCACCAGAACATGGTTGAATCGCAGAAGAGGATTCGGCACAATGTTGTCATGTTGTTTGAGGCGTTCACCTCTTAAGAAGGAAAGCACGCTGGAAGATCTTGCCAGCGAAGAAACCTCCCAAGGTTTGAGCGATCTGAATTCAGTGTGAGAGCTGGACTCACAAGGAGCACCTGACACACCAGCTGCAATGTGTAGACCCAGGGGTACTTGCCCACACCAAACACCAGGATCGGTGCGAGTGTGCGAGCTGGGTTGAAGCAAGACCCAGTGTAGGGGTAGAACCCAAAGCACGCGCAGGCCAGAGCCAAACCGATCGCGAGTGGCCCGACCGAGGCGCAGTTGTAGCTGTGGACAACACCGAACACTGTGAACACCATGAAAAAGGTGCTGAAGAATTCGGAGAAAAAGACAGCCATAGGGTGACGCAAAGACAGCATTCCCAAAGTGGCGAAAGCACCGTGGCCATGATGGGCCTCCAACGCAGCGGCAGGCATGCAGATGAACAGCAGAATGGCCCCGACCGCTGCACCAGTAAGCTGGGCAATGACATATCCAATGTAGGAGCCAGTGCGGAAATTAGGGAGCCCACAGGCAACAAAGCCAGTGCTGCGGATAGGTATCACATTTTGAACCTGTTTCGTGTGGTCGTGTATGCCGTGAACCTGTTTGAACCTGGCTCACGTTCAAAGGCTGCCGTAAAAGTGTTGGCTCCGCGGTCAGGTCGGCGTACACGGTAGAGTTAATCCATGCTACACATAGTCATCTCATCTCAGGTCACAGTCAGTTTGTCCAGGGGCGTGACACGTATTCTTTGCACAACGGTGATGTTCGAGTCACGATATGGCTGTGCAGTCAGAGTGTTGAGGCAGAACACGGGGGTTGAGACCGCCAAAACGGTGTGGTGGTTCAATCTTTGGGTGAACGGGAGATGACTTTGGCGTCTGCTGAGAAGCAACGGCAACAACATTGGCCCAGGGAATGTGAATTTGCAACACAGACACAACCAGGAAGACGAGACTTCAAAATTAGAAAATATATGTGCCAGTGTGAAGTGTTACTAGCTGGAAAATGCCAGTACCTCACAGCCGGGTTGAGGTGTCCACCACTGATCTTGCAGGTGCAGTAGACGCACACCGCAAGAGTGAACCCGTTGCCAAGAGCAGCGACAACAATACCCATTCCATCATCACCAAAGTGAGTGGAATTGGCACTGCAAGCACCACCGATGAACATGAACAGGAGGGATCCTGGGTCAAAACTCAGCAAAAACAGAATTCAGTGCCAAATTTGGAGTTCTGACCAATGAATTCGGCGATGATTTTCTTCGGCTCAGCCCGGTCAGTTTTCTGCCACAGTTCCGGGGCATCTGCCATGTTGCCTATCTGCAAAAACAATGAACCGACCACTCCACACGGGAACCAAGACCCACCAAGAGCGAGCCACCGAGCTCAGTCCTCGCAACCCTTCGCCGTCTACTCGCTCCAGATTTGTTTGACGTCTGACACGTTTGGCTCATACGTTACCAGCGTTATCGTCGTGACGTTAACAAACTGTGACATGTACATACCGCCGCTCGCGTGGGGACAGAGTTTGGAAGAGCCACGACTCGTCGACTCCAGACTCGAGTGAGTCTCACAGAGCCTTCCTCGGATCCAACACCAGGTCAGCATGACGGGTGAGCGGACCCCGTTGCTGCAGCCCAAGGTTCGGCTTCATTCATCACGAGTCACATGGCCGTTGGCTCTATTGTCAGTGTGTGCGGTGGTGGTGATGGTTTTCTTGGCCAGCTCGCTGGATCAGGGCAACCCACTCGAACTTCTTCATCCTGATTCCATTACATTCGAACACACGTGGAAAAAGCCCGATTCCAGTATGCACATGGAGACAAACCTGGTGAAACCTCCTCTCGTCGAGCTGGATGGGGATGCCATCCCCGTCGACCCGACTGCGACTGAGTCCCTCAGCAAAAAGTTCAAGATTGAGCTGAAAGGTCCTTGGACCCCAACCCAAGCGACACAGCTTCTCAACGCCCTCCTAAGCGTGGAAGAGGCAGATCTCGCCTCGCTCTCGAAATCTGTCTGGACGCTAGTTCCAGACACGTTTCCTGAAATAATCAAGCCTTCTGGTCCCAACAGCAACGATATGACCATATCGGTCATTGCGTTTGAGTATGCATCCCCAAAGAGCGCCATGTTTGACGGAGCTAAGGGGACCGTTTCGTCCAACCGGTTTGTCTCAGCGGTGCTCGTTCTCCACTCACTCTCTTTTGCCAGACTGCGAAATGCCGCAACAGCTGCTCTGACCAAGTTTGGCGAAGACAAGGCTCTCACCAACCGCATCCTTGTTGGAGCATTTGCCTGCGAGTTTGGGACAAGTGCCACCCCGAACATGACCCAGCTCACCGATGCCTCCACTCAAGAAGGCCAGGGCCGGTTCACGGATTTTTTGCCAGAGGAGAGAGTGCAACTGCTGACTTGGTGCGTGTTTGTGAGCCCCTGCTGAACACGACTTGACCGGGTGTAGGTGGGGGGAGATGCCACAGCATTTGTACAAACTCGATGGCCTCAACTATGCCGTTCGCCGGGGCTTTGGGTTCGACAATCCCTGGTACCCGTACTCGCCGGCTATCTCTTGGCCTGACAACAAGGTGCCTTTCCACGCCTTGGCTTCTTTTACACCCTGGGATCACCGCTTCGCCCAGGCAGGAACTGAGCCCTTAACAGGACAAATCGTACATGGAGTTCGTCGACAACACGTTCCAGCGCGACTGCGACACAATGCGACACTTGCTCATTCACGAGAAGACCCACTTTCTCTATGATCGCGTTCTCAGCGAAGCTGAAAAATATGCTTGGAGTGACCTTGGTGGCTGGGTGGAAAAATCACGCGGTACGGTTTCTTCTGATTTGGCGAGGGCTGATATGTCGACGTATGCACACGGCGAGGGCTGATATGTACAAATCTCTGACGACCTCCCTGCAGACGTGTGGGTGCCATGGCTGACAACGGAGTTTGTGTCCTCGTACGCTGCCCGCGTCAACCCTGACGAGGATATCGCCGAGACAATGGCCGAGTGCGTCCACCCTGCCTCAAACCTTGTGCTCTGAGAGCTGCCTCCACCCCATTGGCATGCTTGACCCAAGCTCCCACGCTCTTGAAAGATTAGCTTGTTCGTGACAGGGACACGCTGTGTCCGCCTGCCTCTTTTGTGTCAGTCATGAGCCACGCTTGTGTCTCCAGTGCGGCCTCGATCATTCCTCCATAGTGCTGAGGACTCCTCACAGATACGTCCTGCACCCGGCCTTGGTCCGCGGCCGCTCCATTGCCAAGTACCGCTGGCTCCGCGATAACATCATGTACGGCATCGAGTACTGGAACCAGTTCTGGCCCATGGCATCATTCTCCGTCGCGAACTCGGAACCTTATTATCACTATCCAGATCCTATCCACAAGATTGAGATCACGGTGACCGGGCGGCTGGAAGAGGATAAGGTTGCGGAGATCGTTGTCCATTTGAAGCACGGGGACGGGTTCAGGTGTGACTCCACCGTGCCCTGTCCTTGCGTCTTAAGTGCCGCACGCTACTTCCTCTTGGCGACGGTGTGATGTGTCGGCACAGGACAAGAGAGGGGGGGGGGTAATTCGGTGAACGATCGAGTCGATATTCACTCGTAACGCACACACACACACACACACGCACACACACACACACACACACACACACACACACACACACACACACACACTCACACACTCACACACACAACTTGTTCGGCACTCTTCATCTTGATGGTGTGATCTGGGAGTGTTCACCTGTGTTGTGAAGCTTGCGATGCCTTCGCCTTGACCGCCCCTGCGCAGGTCTTCCGTGACCGGCATGACGCGAGTGTCTCCACCCGGCCAGGCCGTCGACGAGCAAAAGACCCTCAACCTCAAGGCCGACCCCAACACTCCCAACGTGCTCCGGTGAGTTGTTTGCCCTGAGCTGCGCACTCTCACAACCTGCTGCACCCTTGCTGCCCCTCGGCGCACTCTCTGAAGCTGCTGGACACCACACCCCGTCAGGGGCACCTTGAGAACCTACTCCACCTCACCCCGACCCCGAGACATCCTCACCCCGCGCGCACAGGGGCATCTTGAGAACCTACTCCACTAACCCCACCCGCACAGGGGCACCCTCATGTTCGGCCGCCTCCAGGCCGCAGGGTTCTGGACCGCGAAGCAAATACGGCTGACGGACGACATCGGCCTGCAGCGGTGGGTGCCGCTGAGCGAGGGCTCCTGGCGGCTGTTTGTCAACAACCGCCCCGCCTCCTACTCCGACCCGAGCGGCATTGAGTACCTCGCGCACTCCCTCAAGGTCCGTCCTGGCACGCTGCGCTTTTGCTGCCCCCTTCTCCCTCCTTCTCCCTCCTTCTCCCTCCTTCTCCCTCCTTCTCCCTCCTTCTCCCTCCTTCTCCCTCCGTCTCCCTCCGTCTCCCTCCTCCCTCCTTCTCCCTCCTCCCTACGCTCTCCGGAGGTGGACCACTGGGGGCGGACCTTGAGGAGGTGGACCTTACTTTGAGGTGTGGTGGTGGAGTTTGAGGTTTCTCCCTCTTTCTCCCTCCTCCCTCCTTTTCCTCCTCCGTCGCCCTCTCCTCTTTCTCCCTCCTGCTCTCTCCTCTTTCTCCCTCCTTCTCCCTCCTTCTCCCTCCCTCCCTCTTCCTCCCTGCAAGTGTTCTCGCCTCTTCCTCCCTCCTCCTACAGGGGTGCCCTCTCTCACGCTGTCGCGTGCTCTCCTCTCAGGGCTGTCTCGGCATGACCAACCCCCCTGCAGGTCAAGGTGGACTACGCGGTGCACAAGGACGACAAGGTGTCCGCCAACGTCAGCACGCCCGACGCCGTGCCCCGCGTCACGGTCACCTTCAAGTACCGTGCGGCGCAAGGCACCTGGCCGGAGTGGCCTGCGATGGCCCGGATTTACAGGCGCAAGGCTGTGGCTTCCTACCCTGTGACGGTGAGGCCTCTCGCACTCCTGCACGTGCGGAGTTAGAGCGCGTCCGCTGAGAGGGGTGGGAGAGACAGAGACAGAAACTGTGTGTGTGAGAGAGAACCTGCATGTATGTGATGAACGGAGGAGAGGGAGCAGCGCGAGGAGAGAGCTACGGGAGGGGATCGCGTGATGGCTCTTGGGCACACCGAGGGAGTTGTGCTCTGCTGCCGCACCAAGCGTAACTTAGCGGCCGCTTGGGAGGTGTCCTGCCGTGTCTCGAGTGCAACCTTGGTTGGTGCAGTGGTCCTGTTGCGGCCCCAGCGTTGCGGCTTGTCTGACGCTTTCGCCACCCTCCAGAGGTGGGGCACGTGCGAGCTTGACCCAGGCAGCGGGGACGTTGGCACGTGCACTATCCCCTTCATGCTCAACACCCACCGCGCCGGCGAGTGGGCTGTGCCAGAGATTTACGTCCAGGTGAGACGGTGGCGGGCGGTGGGCACGGGTGGGCCGTCTGGGTCACAGGGGGGTGGGCCGTCTGGGTCACAGAGGGGTGGGCCGTCTGGCCTTGATGCCGCACTCCCCTGCGCGCGTGTGCGAGAGAGTGTGTGTGCGCGACCCGGGCACAAACACACCACACATACACGCACTGTCGGGTTCCTAACCTGAAATTGCCCAGGACGCGTCAGGGCAGTCGTGGAAGCAGTGGTACTCGGACTGGCGGTACGACGAGCCGCAAACAGTGTTCCATGTGCCTGGAGTCGGCACAGACGACACAGCCCCTGAGGTAGGTCACCGTGCCCCACTGCGCCTAGCTCTGCCTCGGAGCAGAGCGAGAAGAGAGGGACACAGAAGAGACAAGAGTAATTTTGGTTTGCCAGGTGGACATGGGCTCGTTCAAAGTTGTCGCGACTGCAGCCAAGCCGAGCAAGCCCAACGGAGAGACGCTCGTGTCCGTGTCCTTCAAGGCTCGAGACGACGCTTCTGGTGAGTGAGACACTGACCCAGCCTGATCACGACCTTGGCCGCCCAAGGTTGGTGCCGTCTCGCAGTGGCAGCACTCTCCTTCCCTCGCCTCCTCTCCCTTCCCTCTCCTCCTCTCCCTTCCCTCTCCTCCTCTCCCTTCCCGCTCCCTCTCCCTCTTACACACTTTCACGTTCTCCGAGTTACTCTCATGCTCGCTGACATGAGTCAACATGAGTTACGCACTCTCACGTTCGTTATTAGCACAGCCTTGGTTACATACCCTTCCTTGCACACACACACACAGAGGGAGAGACGGACACAGACACACACACACACACACGGAAAAAGGGAGATGTCTGCTTCGTGGCGTCTGCCGATCACGAGATGCAGCGTGGTCACCGAGGTGCAGCGTGGTCACCGAGGTGCAGCGTGGTCACCGAGGTGCAGCGTGGTCACCGAGGTGCAGCGTGGTCACAGTGTGCGCAGGCGTCGGTTACATCTCCTACCGCCTGCTTGACCCCGAGGGCGGCTCGCACATGGGCCAGCTCTACCACCAGAACTCCGACACCCGCGTGTTCGAGGGCGACGCGACGGCCTGGGCGGAGTACGTCCTGATCACAACGCTGCCCGTCGGGTGCGTCCACTCTGCCGTGTGCCACCTGTGTCCACTGTGCGGTGTGCGCGTGCACTGTGCAGTGTGCTACGCTCTGTGCGTCACTGCGTGCGTCCTGTGCAGTGTGCTACGCTCTGCCTGCTGCCTGCGTCTGCAGTGCGACGGCATTCAAGCACTCCTCTGGCATTGCGCCGGCCCGTGTGTGTGTGTGTGTGTGTGTGTGTGTGTGTGTGTGTGTGTGTGTGTGTGTGTGTGTGTGTGTGTGTGTGTGTGTGTGTGTACGGTCGCTCCGCTCGGAGACTCAGAAACTTCACCGGTTCCGTCGTCGCGCATAAACCGGGCACGCCTCGCATACACCAACTCGGCGACTAACCAGCGACTCTCAGGTCGCCTGCAGGCGAGTGGGGCGTGGAGGAAATTGAGGTCTGGGACAAGGCAGGGAACCGAAAAGACGTTCGCTTGGTCAACACGCTGCAGTTCCATCCGAGCGCCAAAGACGGTGTGTGCACTTCCACCAAGGAGGCGAAATCCTTCTCTCTCGCTCTCTCGTTCCTGGATGGCTTGAATCCTCACTCACTCTCGCCCACACCAAGCTGTGCACTGACTGGTTGTTGGCAGCTGGTCGAGAGGTGGTCAAGGACCGGCAGGCCCCCCTCTCGGGCATTTCCCCGGCCGCCTTGGCGATGATGAAGGTGTGCCAGACCCTGCTCTCCCCACCCCAACTCCACCTACACCCAAGACCCTGCGCATCCTCGTCCTCGTCCCTCGCTCCTCTCGCCCCTCCCCACACGCGTGCACATCCCTGCCCCTCCTCACACGCGTGCACATCCCTGCCCCTCC
>QUTJ01031625.1:0-13613 GCA_003573635.1 Goniomonas avonlea | reverse complement strand
GAGAGAGAGAGAGAGAGAGAGAGAGAGAGAGGTATACCTCGCCAACCCTCAACCTCCATCTCTTCCTCATTTCTGTACCTCCTCTCCCTCCTCTCCACCCTCCCTCCTTGCCAACGCGTGCACACAGGTACGCAGTCGTTGGCACCTCCATCATCATGACGGTGTTCCTCAACGCCTTCATCCCCATGGTCCCTGTCTTCGTCACGGGCCTGAAGAAAGCTCTCGCCGGGCTCCGGCCGCAGCCGCTGCTGCAGGAGGAGCTCAACGAGCGCTACCTCGGGCCCGAGCTGCAGATCGCGCAGCGCTACGGCCTCGTGCTCTCCACCGTCTTCGTCTGTCTGCTCTACAGCTCGGGAATCCCGATCTTGCTGCTGTGTGCGTCGGTGACGTTTGGGATCATGTACTCCGTGGAGAAGCTGCTGCTGCTGCGCGTGTACCGCACCCCGCCGCAGTACAACGACACCATCGCCAGGCTGATGGTCAAGTGCCTGCCGTACGCCGGGATCATGCACATGCTGCTGGGGCTGTGGATATACTCGGCGCGAGGAACCTTCCCTAGACCGCTGCTCAGGTGAGAGGCCTGCGTGAGAGCGACACTCAGGTCATGGACACACCCCGCATCCCCAAGTTTGTGATCCTCGTCATGCATTCGCGGTCCACACGCTACGACGCCATCGAATATGCCGCAGAGTTTTGTCCTAATCCCGCCGCAGTCCCGAGATCCAAAAGTACGCCGACGAGCTTCTGGCACAGGCCAAGCCGGGCACGCAGGAGTACCAGCTCCTCGTCACGTACAACATCCCTGCGCGGCTGTTCAACTGGGTCGTCTTCCCCATGTTCATCCTGCTGTTGCTTTCTGCTATGGGGCTTCTACTACCTAAGGTGAGCTCGCCGCCCCCCTGTTCTTCTCTCCTGGCCCCGCTCTCCCGCCCCCTCTCCTCTTCTCCCTCTCGTGTGCATGGATGTGGACGTGGGCACGTCCTGAGAAGTAACCTCATCGCGCGCAGTTGATGGCTGCCTTGTGCGGGGGCCTCCTCCGCAGCAACAAGGTGGGCGACGGCGAGGGCCTGCCGCCGTACCGAGACGCCCTTGCCGCCCACAAGATCTCTGGAATTCCCAACTACGAGCTGACGAGCAACCGAAACTACAAGGGCGTGTTTTCTGTGAGTCCTCTCTCACTCCGCTGTGATTTTTTCACTTCATCGTTCCTGGTACCCGTTTCTCTCATTCCATTCCATTGTGTTTCTTCTCGCCCGGTTCTCCTCTCACACTCTCGCGCACGCTGACCATGCAATTGCACAACGAATCACTTTCAACACGACGACTGGTGGTTGCTGGGATCTCTCTGTTCTTTTTCTCCTATAGCTCGTTCTCTCTGTGCCACTCTCCCTCCTCTGACTCTTGACCCGCCGCCCAGGCCAAGAATCAACAGGACGATGTTCCGGTGTAACATTATCGCCAACGGACAAACTTCCGTGTCACCTTTTCGCCCAACTGCCGGTGTATCGCTATGAGAACTGCACATCTGATACCACTTAATGATAGAACACATACGCCATATTTGATCAGAGGCGCATGCTTAGCAGCCCGAACAACTTTTTAGCGGGGCATTGTCTGCCCTGTGTGTATGAGATAGGCGTTTTGAGCTACTGTGAAGAATTGACATCCCGAATGAAATTGTATCGATCAGACCCGACTTGCAAGTTGCACTTTCAAGTTTTCTGATTTTTCTGCGGCTGGGTTGCGCCGCTTCTTGCTTTAGCGCTGGATTTCCCGACTTTGTAACTAAAGTGCTTGAATACTCGAGCTCCGGACTCTCTCACACACACATCGTTCCAAAGTATAACTCAGCTTGAATACTTTATCTCAATCTGATCAGCAAGGAGACGAAACGATCTTCACTTGTTCACGTTGCTCTAAGTGAAGTGAATCTTTCCTTGGTCGTTTCCCTCGGTCTTCAAAGTTCCTCTCTGCTGCCGCGGCGGGAGAGCCTTGGAGCTCGCGCCTGGGAGGAGCTCGGACCACTGGGACCAGCAGCGGCGAGCATCAACTCGGCGACTAGCGGTGAGGCGAGTACCGCCACATTCGTGCAGCGCCCACCGGCAACTCGCAAGTAAATCTGCCGCCGCGAGTCCGCTAGCCGCCGGAGATTTTGCCCTGCTACCTTGCAAGCCTTCGTTGAAGTTGATTGGGATCGAGCAAGCATGTGCAGGAGCTCGACTGCGAGCCTGGATTGGGATGGTTCAAGTACATGAGGCGGCCAGTGGACAGCACCGAGGAATGCATATCGGATTTCAGTTTGGAAGTGACAACTAAATGTCAGTGCTCACTGACATGTCAGTCGTAATATATCAAACTCTCCTGTGGTGACACAACAGATGTCACCCAAGTCCCACCGTGAAAAAACCCTATGGCTATGATCTAGCTAAACCCTAAGGGGTGGGTTTTGGATACAACCGGAGTCACTTACGAGTCCTGAGAGAGATACTATGTACGGTTGGGCGCGTACATATAGGACTCCATACGACATATTTCGAGAGATAACCAATTTCAAATGACGTTGGGATCATGAGGACTCAGACTGTCTGTTGCCCTGCCGTGACGCGCGCTGCGGCCATGCCCGGGCAATCGAAAACGTGCGCACCCCCAGGAGGTACAGTATTAGGTGCTGTTCAACTTCAAGTTGAAGGCACCATATATGACGCCAATTTCCGAGTGGTCCTGGGCCATGAATTTCAAAATCTTCTGAGCTATACCTCATGGTCGAGCAGATATATATTCTAGCTATAGCTATATTTATAGTCTAGCTCATAAAGCTCAGGCGGAGCGGCTGGCAGGCCTTGGCCTAAACTTGAATTTGTCTTTCGACCGTTTAACTGTACATTTGGAAATATATCGCAATGTTTTGAACGCCGATGCTCGACCATGAGGTATACCTCAGAAAATTTTGAAATTCATGGCCCAGGACCACTCGGAAATTGGCGTCATATGGTGCCTTCAACTTGAAATTGAACAGCACCAGAGCGATCCAAGGAAACAAACGCGCAGAAACCTACCTTCGCTGGAGCACCAGCACCTGGTTTCGAGCCCCCTGGGTTAATTTCGAAGACCCCGCACCAATCGACTGAGTGACACGTGACAGCGGTGGCACTCTAGGATAAAGTACGTGTTCATTCAATGTCACCATAAACAATAATACGATAACCCGATATTCAATCATCGGGGGCGCGGAGATGCCATTATTACGTTATGCGTGCCCCACGGCACAAGAAGTCAATGTGAGAAATATGGAGTCGGAGCGGAGACTGGTCCTTGTCCCAGGGGGGCCACTTGCGTTGAGCGAGCGGCCGAAACACGCCGCAGCCGCGGTGTGAGTCGGTGGCGTGGTCATGACGGCTGTGGTTCGAATCGCCCTGGCAGGGCGTCCAGGCAGCGGAACCTTGTGGCTGTGAGGCGACTGCGACACATCATAGTGTACAAAATGTGAACACGGAGGCGTGGCCGCGGGGGCTGAGCCATGTCGCCGCTTGATCAAGGCGTTTACAAGGCGAACAGCGAGGTCATGTCGACAGTGTTGAAGGCGGACAGGTGCAGGAACTTGTTCACATCCTCCTCCAGCTTGGCAAACATTGCCTTGTCGACCTCCGACATTGACAGGGTTGGATCCGAGTGCGCCGTCTGTTTCGCCTGGATACCTGTTTTCGCTCGCGTTACCAGAGTGCCCCCACCCCCCCCCCCGCGCGCGCGGATTCAGATCGTGGCGGAAACAACCCCACGACAGCTCATCCTCTACCACCCTTGGTCTTTCTCTCCCGGCTCCCTACCCCGTGTCAGCACCTGCGTAATCTGTCGCCTTCCTCCTCCACCCCTACAACACCGAACAAATAACATGGACTCACGACGGGCGTTGTCTTGTTCGAACTTGCGACGAGCACCAGCGACGCTCACGAGCGACGAGTGGTACTGAAGTTGCAGCTGCAGAGCGCTCGCAGGGTACTCGGGCTGCATCACTCCAGTGCAACCTCGGCGCAAGCAGCTGCAACGACCACGTGAGGACGCAGTGCAGAGATTCTCGAACTGACTAAATTCGAGGGACACTGACGAGATTGGAAGAGACTGACCAGATATGGGAGAATTGACTGCATCACAGCTATGGTACACCCAGTGTTACGAGTCGAGAACACCTACCAGCGCCCGAGTTCCTTCTGCGCGCCGGGCAGGTGCTCATCAGGAATGTGGAACGCCGTCGACATATCGCGCGTCCGTCGCTTGCACTCCGAGTCAGCGCAGGCCATCCAGCCGTCGTGGTGCTTCTCGAGAGAAAGGCGCGTCTGTCGAAGAATTGCAGCGCGGATTGCCTCAGGCTTAAATGTACTCAGCTTGCCCCGGCACTCGTCCGTGTCGCACATCAAACCCGACACCCATTTGCCGGCAGTGTTCTGAGATTCTTTGTCAGACAAAGGGGGACAGACAGAGCTCGAGCCGAACCAAGAGACACACTGAGGCCCGTCTTTCAAGAGGATGAAGAAACGAATGAGCGTACAACGTTATAAACGCTGAGCAAGGATGTTGAGAGCTCACCATGCGCATAATGCCCTCGAACACCGACGGCTGCTTGCACGTGCGGCATGTGACCCGAAGCCGTTCCGCATCGCGGTACTGGTCACCATCATAATCTGTCACATTCTCCCGGCTCCTGCGAGCCCACATCAATCGGCAGAAAGAAAAGTCACGTGTAGCACACGATGTGAGTGCAACGCGATCAATCAGGCGATCAAATCGCATCACGTAGGCACTGACACCGAAACAACCGCAACAGTCGGATTCCTACGCTAAGTTTCCGGGAAAGCGTCAACTCACTGGGAGGACGTCGACGAGTGGTCCTTGAACTTGGAGGGGTCAAGGCCCAGGCAATCAGCAAGCTGCGCTGAGTCGGTGCCCTCAATCACAGCACACAAGCGAGCGACGGGTGGGTGAATCTGCGAGTCAAGTCGTTAGTGATTCGACATCAAACCGCCCTGGCTGCATGAAACAAAGGCTGATGGGGCACTGCAAAAGCACCAATGACAAACCTGCTGACCCAAGTACCACTTGGTATCGACCTTCAGCACACTGTCAGGTTTGGCGACAGTGTCTGGGTGGTGAGCGCGTTGTGACACGCTTTCAGATGGCGCTCCCTGAAGCAAACGGCGTCAGTCAGGAGTCGTGTGGATACTGCCATTGTCTGGTGGTTCTCGAGCTCTCCATTGGGACTCGGCACTCACAGCTAGTCAGCCGTGGAGATAAAAGGCTCGTGAAAAGCAATCAGGGAAACATGGTCGTGCACTCGGTTCAATTGTATCGTGGGAGGGACTCACCTCGCAAACCACGTAAGGAACGTGCATTCCGGCGGCAACGGGCCGGTTGTCCTTGATCATCTGCAGCGCAACCTGGACGTGAGGCTGGTTCTTGGCATCAGGATATTCGTGAGGCATCTTGGTCAACCCCTTGGTGATCACGAACGCCTCCAGCGGCACTCGACCAGCGGCGAGCTCGTCCGCCAAGTTGCGCAGCTTGGCATGGATATCCTGAACAACCTGCTTCGGGTCAGCTGGTGTTGGCTCGAAATCAAGCCTGAATTGACAGACTCAATTGATAAAACAGCAACCTCAGTCAATTCTCTGCGGAAAAGAACTCACGTCTTCGCAAGGACGACCGCTGAGGATGAGGTCAAGAATGTCCAGACCCAGACGCTTGGACAACGGGCACCAGTCTCGACGAACCAGGTCCAGACCCTTCTTCTCGCACACTGTGGTCATCTGCAGTGCTTGTCAGATGCATTGCCAAGCAGGCGTAGTGCAAAGCTGTTCCAACACAGAAGGCTGCGGTCCGGGCGTGGATCGAAGCGGGCGCAATGGTCTTTCGGGCATCATGATGAACAATATATCGGATCTAGGCCTCCTCTGACAGACAGGATACCACTGCGGATTACCTTGCCTCCGACCTCCACATGCGTCAACGCCGCGTACTTCTTCTTCTGCAGCAGCAGCAACGGCTTGTAAATACCGTCCACCTCCAGCTCCAACAGTCTGTGCATCTTGTTCAGCTCCTTCTTGGCAGCAGTCGCAATCTCTTTGGCTTGCGCCAGATCATCCACTCCGCTGTTGATCATGATACTGTCCGTGTCGCCGTACACAACCTCAAGATTGAGCTTTGTCTGCGTCATGTCGACGGTTCGCTGGAGGATCTCACGACCCTGAGACGTAATCATCTCAGCGAGAGGCTTGGCGTAGAAGCGGGAGGCGGGGAAACCCAGGCAACCATACATCGAGTTGGCAAGAATCTTCAGGGCTTGCTGACGAATGTCGAGCTGCTGTTGTTTCACCGGGTCGCGCTCGTTCTTGAGCGTTTGCTTCACCTGTGCCAGAGTGAGCGGTTGGTAAGAGAGCAGGTTAGAGAGAGCAAAACTGTGCGACTGTTGGGGGCTAAAGCATCAGCAACCAACTAGTCAACAGCGGGCAAGGCATGATGAGCAGACCTGGCGACGGCGCTGCACAAGGGTGCGGACAACACGAGGCAGGGTTCCGAGACCCTCCTCCGCACCGTCCTTGCCGACTGGGGTCGGGGGCAGCTGTCGGAATGGGTAAGATCCAGGCCAGCAATACCGTTATTCCGTTACCTCGTAAGGCGCAAGTTGGCGAGTGCCATCAGCGGCGGGCTCGCTCGCGTACCCAGGGAACCGCACAGTAGTGAAGCAGATGTTGAATTCCTGAATAATCGTGGGATACAGCGAGTTGAAATCCAGCAGCAGGACGTATTTGTCGTACAGCCCACGCTTCGGCTCGAGCACCTGATGATGTATGAGCAATCCGAGCGCAAGCGAAACTAGAAGATGGCGTGAAGACACAACAGGGACAACAGACATTCGGCATGCAACGTTGCCGTTCTGGTATGCAATTTCGATAGCAGCAACCATGCAGTAGTCGTAATATATATAAAAAACGACACACCAGACCACCAGCGTATGCCGCCTTGCGTCGCTTCTTGCTGCTCCCGCCATTTCCGAGGTTGGGAGCAAACTCATCTTCCTCATCATTGAGTCCAGCAGCGGCCCCAGCTACAGCTTTTGCCTTGGCTTTTGCCTTGTTGTTTGCCTCATCGCGAACCCACGCCTTGTCAGGCAACAAGAACTGCACCAAAGGTACCGTTACGAACCATGGCAACAGATTCATTCCGAAGAGTACAAGCAGATAGGAAGGCAAAAGCAGCCAGCCAGACAGACACGAGACAGAGGGTCTGCTTGAGCCCCGGTGACAGAGTTGCGAGATTATCAGCGTTAGCTTTCATTTGGAAAGTTTTGGAAGTTGTAGAACGGGACAATAAAATGGCGACGCTCGAACATGCATTCTGCACCTTGAGAAACAAAGCACGACACAAGTGTAATCACCTTCTGGCGGTAAAACTCGTGGAGCAGAAGGAAGTCGTTACGCTCGGCGCGCGCTCCCACCTGAAACAATCAATGAGGCTTCTAACACGCAGTCCAGACCCACAGAGACCAGACGGCGAATGTCACAACTTCCTTGTGGCTACGTGCCCAACGTGTGTAACTTGTTGTGATTTGTCGCACGACTTCACTGTGTGGGTGCGCGTACGTCGTTGTGCGGTGTTGTGGGTGCGCGCGCGCGAGCAGGTGACTCACGAGAGACTTCGTCCAGAGATTCCCAGCAAGGCAGGTGAGCTGCTTGCTCAGAGGGAGAACTGACATCTTGAACATGAGCTGCAGGGTCAAGTACGCGTCGTTCTCGGTGTGCTTCACCAGGTGCAGCAGAGTGTCTGCGGGCCGTGTCAGCCAAAAAAACACAAAACCCATGCTCACGAACAAAAGCCGCAAACACGCCCAGCGACTCATCTCACCGCGCCACGCCACGGGTGCGCCCAGCGGCAGCACTTCACACAACCGATACCCGGACAAATGCGCGAGCATCAACTGGAAGAGGCCCATGCTGTGACGAATGAACGCACCCATTGCACCGTTTCGGTCATTCTGGACACACACGCACACACGGAGGGTGGAGGGGGGAAGAGGATAGGCACCTGACTGGGCGAAACATGGCTCCAAGTGTTCCGGTGGCTCCTGTCGTGTCTGCAACCACGTGTCAAACTCAACAAACGCCAGAATTTACATTACCTTCTTGAGTTGGGTTTTGGCCAACTCAGTTAGGGTGTAGGTTGTCTCTTTGGTCAAATACTCGCGAGAGGCAAGGTAGGTATCCACGACCACTCTGCCCGTCAGAGCCACACGCTCGCTCATGGCGCTACCAGAGCCTGCACCACCCTGCACTCCCGAGTTAGATCCAGACAACGAGATTAGTGTTCGCACCTTGAGCTTCGGGAACTGAGTGCGGCGCAGCTTGCCAAGCTTGGACCAGCCAGGAATGCGGTTGTGCTGCATCCGGTGCAGAAGAATATCTAGATGGTACCCAAGGAAGTTGTGGCCGACCAGGACATCCGGGTCAGCTGAGGTCAACTTTGCGAGAACGAGGCTCAGAAGCGCACGCTCATTGGCGGCGACCTGGAAGTTCGATTGTCACAAAAAAATGACGCGGAAACCGACTGAGCGATGTGCACCAGCATCACGTTGTTCGAGTGTTGCACATCTTTATGGCCTTTGTGTCTTTTAGTTTATGGACTTCCCCTGTGGTGGTGGTGTGCGTGTGCGTGCGTGGGTGTGAGGCAAGTCAGTGAGATGAAAGTCGTACCTCACAGCGCATGTTGCTGGCCTCCCCCTTGAGTCTGGAGGGAAGATCGGCGGGTAGAGACGCCTGCTCAAGCTTTCGCAGGATGTTGAACGAGGAAATCTGTCGCTCTGGATTCGGAGTAGGGCCCTCGCAACTAACTTCGGGGAGAACGAGCCCAGAAACCTGCCCATCAAGTCAGTCCCGGTCAGGTGAGCCTGCCTTGGATACTACGCGCGATGTCTTACAGGGGTTTCAAGGCGATTAGCGTACCATGATGATTTCGTTGGTCTGCTGCTTGGGATTGAGGACGGTTTGCATGTGCATGCTCATGACGACCAGCGGTGGGGGAGGGGGTGGGTTCTCCAGCACACTCACATTCTGCAAAAACACGTGTGAATCAGCCAGAAGTGCGGTGATGCCCAACGAAACCAAAACCACAATTCTACACTGGTTACCTTGAGGCTCTTGGTGACACATTCCACTTTGCACCAGGATAAGTTCGACTGGGCAAGGCACACGTTTTGAATCTTAATCCAGGATGGGCCCATGAGGTTCCTGTGCCGGGTGTCACGAGCAAAAACGGGGGGAAGTGTCGGTGACGTGACGTGCGCTGTGTATCCCGTGTACCCCAGGGTCAGTGGTTGTGGCACGCAGACATGAAGGTGGCAGCACTTGTAACGACGACGCAATTGGTGTTGATGCCGGTTGCGCACCGTTTCAGAAGGAAGTTCTCGAGGGACGAGGCTGTGGTTCCGAACACGCGGCTGAAGGACTTGCCAGAAAGATCAGCGGGGAGTGCTGGGAACTCCGCAGAGTATTTGACCTAGTCAGCGAGGTCAGCTGGACAGGACACAGCGAAGTGGGTCACGAAAATGAGCCGGCGGAGTGCGTGCTAGAATGAGTGAGACGAGGGCAAGGGAGTGGGCGAGGAGCAGGGGAGGAAAAGAAAGGGAGGGCAGTGGGAGCCCACGGTACCTTGAGGTACTCAGTCTCCTCCGGGACGCCGTCTGTGTCAAAGCAGTGCATGAACTTCCGGGTCACCTTCTTCGCACGCATCCTGCACTCCGGGTCAAAGGAGGCGTGCGACGGAATCACGGGCGTGCCGCCATTCCAGGACAAGCGCAGACTCGAGAGGGCAGGAGTGGCGCGGGACAGGAATCTCCAACACTTACTTTTTAATACCCTTTTGGCGGCAGATCTCGGCAATCTCTGGGTTCACATGCTGGATCAAGTTTGCTTGCTCGTCTGTGGTCGAGGTGAGTGGGACAGCGAGTGGGAGGGAGGGGAGAGAGAACCAGAATCTCACCAGTTTCAGTTTTGTCGCTGCCCAGAAGGAACGGGCGAGGAAGCACGAACACGGAGCGAGAGAGATCCTCCACTTGCAAGCAACTGCGAAGGTGAGTGAGCTGCCGTTCGGAAGGTGTTTCCTCCAGCAAGCGAGGGCAAACACGAAGGGCTTGAGAAGAATTTGATTTCCTCCCCTCCCTTTTTATAGCGGTCGCGTGATCCAAATGCGACCCTTGGATACACAAATCACGCCCTACACTCCATCCACCCTTGAAGGACGCACCAGCTCGCGAAGCGGGGTTTTGCGTCAGGGCCGGCATCGGCGGCCGCGTCCAATTGCACTTTGCCGAACACGTACACCCGGCCGGGCTGCAAAATCGTCAGCATGCCGTTGATGGTTGTTCGTTGCACTGAATGAATCTGAACACCATGGGAACGCACCCGAGAGGGTTCTTCGCAGGCGTCATACCAAAACATTCTCAGAGCGCCATCATCGTCGAGAGGGAGTCCTTTCACCTCGCCGGCCTCTCCCGCCAAGGTCGCTGGGCGCAAGTGTCATCAAATATACCCGAACACCCATAATTAATAAAAAGAGCATGCCGACAGCAGAAGCATTCAGCGAGGAGAAACGCTTACAGGGTGCGGGGGCCTCAGCAGCTTCCACCCCTTCTTCTTCCAGCGCGCTCAGTGCTCGCCAACCCTGAAGGGAAGTCACAAACGGTTCAAATGGGGTGTCAGGCTCACGTCAAGCATGTCGGCGTCATCAAACTTAGTGTTCATCACCGGCGCCGCCTTCGCCTAAAGGGTGAATATGTCAGCAAACAGTCGTCCAAGGCAGATGTGAGCCGCACCGGGGTGACCTTAGGCTGGGCAACGGGGGCAGCTGGGGCAGCTGAAGCTTCTTTGTGCGCCGCCTCAACACGCTCGATCTCTTCCATATCAGCGGTGTCAAACCCGCCAGCGTCGATCTCAACGCCCTCGCCGATGTCCATTTCATCAACCATCGCATCGTCGTGCTCGGGCTGTGACGTTTTCTGCGACAGCAACAAATTCAGGCCCCCCGAAAACAAAGCCTCCCAAACAACGACTCACTGTAGGAGATGGGGCGAGGAAGGAGGCACGCGCCGAACGAGCGGCTGCTGCCGCTGCTGAAGGGGCAGCGGCTGGGACTCGTCGTCGACCGGCCTGACGACAGAAAGTCAGAACGGTCAAGGAACAAAACACAAAGCACCATCGCTGGTTGTGCTGAAACATTGCGTGCAGGATTCACCGGCAAATCCTGTGCCGAATGTCAGTCTGGCAAACAATGCAGGACGCAAACACAAACCTCAGCACGCCGTTTCTTGTCTGCAGCCTTAACGGGAAGTCCACTCAAAAGTTCCTGTCTCACATTTTAGAACAATGATGCGGGTGGTGGCGGTGTGGGCGTACATCCATGAAATCGCCGGTGCTCTTTTTGTCTGCAGCGGCTGTCTTCCTCTTTCCCTGTGAATCAATGAGCAACGAGACTTTGGCCGACAAATAATCTACCAAGCCCGAAAGTCCTGATGATGTTGTTGCTGGTCTTGATGGTCCTGTGAGCACAGATTCAGCAACCCGTGGGAACTGCGAATCATCGGGCACCTTTGCTAAACATGTCTGAAATGCGCTTCATTCCAGCCGACGCTTGGCCTGCTTTGTTCAGGTCGGTTTCCTTTTTGTTCTTACCAGCCGCTTTCTTATTCGACTTGGACGGGGCCTCTTCTTCACTCTCCTCCTCCTCTTCACTTGCCTGGCGCTGCCAGTCCTCCTCTCCATTGTCTTCGTACCCGAGCCCATCTACTCGCCAGTCAGATCAGTCGGGAAGAGTTCAAGAACTCACCGTCATCAACAACAAAATTGGCAGCTCGTTTGCTCTTGAGTTTCTCATACTCCGTTTCTTCCACAACATCGTACAGTCGCTTTTCCTCGACCTGCGAAATACAGTTTGGTCGAGGATGTAAAACACTGGCGAATCTGCGCGCACCTGGAACGCTTGGCTTCTTCGAAGCCCAGCAGCTTTGGCCTGTTGGGCTTGTTCTACGGCTTCCCTGGCCCTTTCAGACTTGGACTTGACATTGCGACGTGACCGCTCCATCGATTCTTTGCCAGTGCTCCCTCTCCCGCGTTGCTCTGTGTGATTTGGCGGCAAGCAAAATCTTCATTGTTATCGTCAAAGTTATCGTGCTATTAATCAAAATTGCGATAGTGTTTCGCGCCTTGGCAATTAGCGGAGTTCAACATCCGCGCTAGCAGGAGCTCGAACGGCTTGCGGACTCAACGGAAACCATGCCACCCAAGCCGCTCCAGCGAACAAAGTCATGGGACAGCAAGTTTCTCCTTGCGCACATCAACTTGAGGAACGAGCAGTACGCAAACGGTCCTTCGCCTGGAAAGGTTGAGCAGCCAGAATCTCGACAGCGAGGTTTCTCTTCGAAGATGGGTCCGCTCTTAGACCTCGGGTTTCCTTCCAAGGCTGCCGCAAAGGCGGCGAGCCCTCGTGGCTCTCCTCGTCGGGCGCCATACCCCACAAAAATGGACGCACGCTCCAGACGACATAGTTTTTCTGTCAGCTCGTTGGCACAGCGGCCTTCTCCCGACATCTTCGACATCCGGAAGACCTCTTCACCAATTCCCAAGATTATCGAGTTTGAAGAAGATAAGGTAGTCTCTCCTTCTCCCGCAACAAAGCCAGGTTGTCCGGAGTGGGTCGCAGAGAAAATCCGAAGCTACACAGTGGACCTTCCAAGGCAACTGGAAGTGCTCTCCAAGCTAAAACCCTCAGAGGCCCGCGAGCCAGCCAACCTGGCAAAACTGAAAGACAGCCTGTCACATCTGTACCAGCTGGACTCCTTGATCTCACGGCAGTACGCGTGTTTTAAATCGGCAGACGCGAACCCACCGGTCCGCACAAGCCCAAACTGCTCCTCGGTCCAAGAGTGCCTGGTGCTTTGGAAGTCGCTGGCATTCACCCTTCCCCATCAAATGCGCAAGCTGGAGGAAATGACCAACGCGGGCTACCTGGGTAAGCTAGACGCTGACCACCTTCTGGCACTGTCAGCACCCGAATCATTGCAACGATTCGAGTCAATGCAAAAGCACGGTGGCGAGCTTATCCGCCTCATGGTGGTGATGACCGAAGTCCCGGCTGCAGTCATCGCGTTCAAGCGTGGTGCTCGCGTTGCACGGGGACGTCGCGCCGCTGAAGAGGAAGCCAGGGTTGCGGCTTTAAGCGCTCCCAAGATGGACTTGGAGAAATGTGCTTACAGAATCTGATATCCCTCGATCGATGCTCGGCGTTGTACTTTATTTATTAAAGGCCCTGTAATATAGCCTTGGCTCTCACTCTTGCGGGGATTGTTGTGAGTGCTCCATGCATGTTTCAAGTGGCTTCTGGAAATGTACGTGTGGCGGCGTACAGGCTTCCAAAAACAAGATGAACGATTGCGACAGCACGCCCAATGGCAGCGCCGGCACCACAACTCCCGCCCCCCCCCCCCCGACTGCGCGGCGCATTGCTTTGCTGATCTAGATCTTGTGAGGTGAGTGAATTGCGAGCGAAGTGAGGGGCCAGAGAGAGAGCACGCACAC
>QUTJ01031624.1:0-13606 GCA_003573635.1 Goniomonas avonlea | reverse complement strand
CACACACTCACACGCACACACACACACACACACACACACACACACACACACACACACACACACACACACACACACACACACACGTATGACAAACCAACATACACACGAACACACACACACCGCACGCAGCAACGCGATGATGCCTGCAACTGGAGAAATGGGCGTTCTGGATTGCCTACAACTCGACCTGTCCACTGACAGCGCCAAGGCTCATCTTCGACAGCTTTGTCGAGGCGGCGTTGCGCCCGAGTACAGAGGGGAGGTCTGGATGGCTCTGTCTGGTGCCCGAAGCAGGCACGTTGGTGCTGCATTGCTGCCTCGTGTCTTGGTTCACTCTGCAGAGCTGCTAAGAACTGCGCGTTTCGCGGTGTATAACACACTTGCAGCATGAGGTCTTATCCACGAGAATACATGGAGCTGCAGTCAAACAAGTCGCACACTTCAGGGGCTGAGATTGAGAAAGATATCCGACGCACCTTTCCTAATCACGCTCTCTTCGGAACCCACTCTCTCCAAGACGTGCTGAGGCGTGTGCTCTACGCGTATGCTGCACGCAACCACGGCGTCGGCTACTGTCAGGTTGTTGCAGTTAGTTTTGCACTGTTTTATTGTCGTCCACACAGTCACTGTCATTTTTTCCCCTTGTCCTCCTGTAGTGCTGTGTCATGCTTTCGCTTCTCCTCCGCACTGTGCGTTCCCTTGTGGCATGTTCTCCCTTTTGTCCTCCGCACTATCATGCCTTCCTTCCGAGTTGTTAACGCAAGTTGTGGCAGTCTCTGAACTTTCTCACTGGGATGCTGCTCATGTTTATGGAGGAGGAGTGCGCATTTTGGATGCTCGCAACACTGTGCGAGTCTATGTTCCCAAACTATTACACCCGCAATATGCTGGGCGTTCAGATCGACCAGCGTGTGTTCGACGACATCATCAAGGTGCGCAATATTCTCGCACAACTACGCGTAGCGCCCCAGGCAGGAGGCCTCCGCGAGAGCACACACACATACACACACATCCACGCACACAGACCCTGTCACCACGGTGCGACCAGTGTGCTGGGCATGTTACACACACGCGCGCGCCACACACACACCAGTTATACGACGGGAGGGAAGCCACGTGAAGTTATCGGGTACGCTGAGAGATTCGATAGTGACTGGCACACCGACGTCATACGCTGTTGAGACGCCAGTGGAGTGGGCGCAGACACGCGCACAGATCCCCGATCACACCATGTGTCGAGTGTGTGTTGGGCATGTTGTGGCCCTAGTTTCTGTGTGGCAGTGTGTCATATTTTTTGTTTGTAATTTCTGATTGAGCCCTTTTAAGCTGTTCCTACGGCGGGCCTTTTCTGCCCCCCCCCCGTTCCGCTAGCTGCTCATTGTTTTTTCTCCTTTGGTATTGTGCCCCGACCCTAGCCGCGCAGGAGCTCTTGCCAGACTTGCACGCACACGTTGAGAGAATGCATATGCAGGTGTGTTGGCTGCCACCCTGCATCTCTTGTTAGTTGTCTGGCTCATCGGTTTTTTATTTTGCCTTGCACATCAATTTATGCGTGCCTTGCACATCAAGCTATCTCCATCCACAGCCGATTGCCTTTTCTCAGGTTGCGCCTCCAGCAGGTGTGCCAGTGTCCACACCGAGCTTACTGTCCACTTACTGTCCGCGTGCTTACTGTCCACGCCGAGCTTGCAGTGGCCTGATGACAGTGTCGTGTGCGCACTCATCCACACTCAGAAGTGCCTTGCAGTGTTACACACTCAACAGTAGCTTGCAGTGACTCGTGTACACACAGCCTGCATGGGAACAGTGACATGCACACTAACACCCCCCCCCCCCCCGGGGCGCAGGTGCCCATGCTGTGCATGCGTTGGTTCCTGTGTTTGTTCATCGACATCGTGCCCACGGAGACGACCCTTCGCATTTGGGACATCCTCTTCGCCGAGGGCTCCGAGTTTATATTTCAGGTGTGTGCACTATCAGTCAAATACCTGAGGTGGCAACTGTACACACCTGAGGTGACAACTGCATACACCTGAGGTGACAACTGCAAACACCTAGTTGTCACCTCAGGTGTGTGCAGTTGTCACCTCAGGTGTTTGCTGTTGTCGTGTTTGCGGTTGTCAACTCAGGTCAGTTGTGACCTCAAGTGTATGCAGTTGTCACCTCGGGTGTTTGCAGTTGTCACATCAGGTGTTGCAGTTGTTCACGTCAGGTGTATGCAGTTATATGTCGACGCAGCTCTCACATCAGGTGTATGGTGTCATTATGCAGTTGCTACATCAGGTCTGCAGTTTTCATTGTGCTTATTCCGTGGCGCAGGTCAGCGTTGGAATGCTTAAGTTGCATGAGAAAACCTTGCTGGCCTGCGATGGATTGGAGCAACTTATGATCAGTTTCTCCGCCTGTCTCGCGGACACGTTCGACTCGGATTCTCTGATCCATGTCAGTTTCATATGCTCAGATTCATGTCAATTTTACATGGTGTGAGGCGTGTCTGTTGTGACCCAGTCCACCGGTTTGATGGACTTCCTGGGATCAGACAGCAGCTAACACGAATGCTCTTGAAGGCACATGTGGCAGCGAGTGAGCGTGGTAGCACCGTGTTCGGAGTTGAAACGTGGCTGACACTCGGGGGTTAATGTTCTGACTCATATCAGTTCGAGACGAGCACTCGGCGCACAGCACAGCACAGCCCAGAGCAGCACATTGCTGTGCTGTTCTGCGCTGCGCTGCGTGTGCTGTGTCCTGCGGTACTGTGCCGTGCCGTGCCGTGCCATACTGTGCTGTACTCTGGCAGCTGTGCACACGAAAGGTGCTGTGACAGTGGAGACCTCTCCCTCTCGCCATGTCGCATCTGAGGAAGCGTTCGCCGACGCTGATACTCGTTTTGACACAGTCCACACGTGACCAGCGCCTGTGTTGGCATTCTCCCCTTGTTGATGCTGACACAGCTGATACGCGGGTCATTGCTGGACTCCAATGCCTGGGACTGGTGTCTGACACAGTGAGCGCAGACTGCCTTGGCTTTTACCCCGGAGTTCTCCATGCGAGACTTCGATCGACTTCGGTACAAATATTACAAGGTGGGAAGAGCATTACACGGTGTCCGTGAATTTGTGAGTTGTTTCTTTGCACCCCAGACATACCACCCTGCTCTCACACCTCCCTGGTCCTCGTACCCTCGTGCACCACCCTGCTCGCATACCTCCCTCTCGATGCACCACCCTGCTCCTCGCACGCGGCACACCACTCTTGTCCTCGCTTTCGGGTACTGTGACTGTGGTGTTCGTGAGCTCGCACAGGAACATGTTTTTGTACAGAATTGGTGCACATAACTGAGATTTTGTTGTTCCTCTGTCATGAGCTGAGTTTCCTTGTTCATTTTGCTTGGTCAGAATGTTGCCCGAGTGGACGCCCGTGCTCGAGACAACTCGTCTGACGAAGACGAGGACGTTCCTGAGGACAACGACAACGACAACGGCGGCTGCCCCGGAGAGAGCGTGGAGGGAGGTGCTGAGGGAAGACAGTCCGCAGACGCTCGCAAGGCAAAGCGACGGCGAGCTCGCAAGAAGCTCATTGCTTCCCTGGTATGCGCTTGTGGAGTGGCATGTTCCTGTGCGCTGCGATGTCCTCCAAAGGCAATGCATTGGGGTAGTTTTGACGTCAGCATTGCAGTGGAAAGGCACAGGTCTGTTGCGGCCTGATCGTCTTGAGGCAGGCCCAACCGCGCAGCAGGTGTGTGTGCTCGCGTTTTGTCTCGGTTGACTTGGTTGCTGTTCTTGAGGCAATCAAACAGTGGTCCACCGGGGGGAATTATCCCTGGAGTCAACCTGCCTTATCTCTGGCTCTTTCTGGAGTGCATAGGCGTTGACGTTCCCTATTCTGAACCTTCTGGGCGCATATGTGACTTCTTATGAGGCGCATCCCTGTATCTTCTGGAGTGTGTATGCGCCGACATGCCCCTCCGCAGCCGGACCTGACGGCAAGACTGCAAGAAGAGATCGAGGCGCTCAAGTTCCAAGTTGTCGGCCTGACCAAAGAAGTACGCAGGTTTCCTCATGCGGTCATGACTTGTGTGTGTTTCTCACACTGTCGACTGCAGAATGGAGAAACACAGGATGATTTTCTCTCACCAATGTGTTTTCTCTTTCATTAGTGTACCCTTTGTCATTTGAACTCGCCAAAGCCCTTTCTGTGTTTGTCAGAGGTGCATGCGTTGTGCTGTAGTCCACATTCCTGTTTGCTCCTCGCTTTCTTTGCTCCGCTCTCGGACGCGAGCAGACAACAATGGTCTGAGTACAACGCAAGAGTGATCGCTGCAACACGGCACCACAAACGGCATGGCGCATAGACATTGGCACAACCATTCTATGAGTAATACTAGGGTAGTGAAGCTCGCATGAAGCGAATGCAGCTAGAGTTGGAGTCAGTCGCCTGCCGCTCTAATCAAGCTCACTTACTCACCCCTCATTCACAGTGCACACTGCCACATTTTGTCCACATTCAGTCACTGCACTCGAGCGAAGGGACATTTGCCCTCCATCACAACGAGCTGTCCGCGTGCCGTGACTTCGCTGTCGTGGTGCAATTGATGCATGTAATAACAATAATTTTATAACTAACTTTAATACATATATTATGAATGCTCCAACAGGGACATAATTATATATGGGACATAATCAAGTAATTGGGAAACAAGTAAATGGATACTTCTATGAACCACTTCAAGGAAATTTTAAAATATAATTCAGGATTATTTGGATATGTTGTTAATAAAAATTGTTTAAATACATTAATAGATATTATACAACCGATAACTGTATAGAGAGTTGTTGTTTTAAGATTCTTTTTAATAATTTAATGCATTTTTTTCAATTATTAATATAATTAATCAAAATTATTCATTTAAATCTTCAAGGAAATTCATTTTTATCTATATCACCATCATCATTATCATCTTAACATTATCAGTTAATGAACCATAATCTTGACCATAATAGTCACCTCTAAGAGTTTCTTCAGATGTATGGAGCCCCTTCAACAACCGCCACATCGACTTGGCGATGATTACCATGAAGCCTCGCGGTTTTTCGTCCAGCGAGGCTCATGACAGACCACTTTGCAGCCTATGTGTCCACTTCTCAGTACTGGAGCAGGCACATGTAGCTGCAGTGGTCCTGTCCGCCCTGATGCTACGCCGCAGTCTGCCAAACATCCAGTACCACACACCAATCGCAGCTGGAAATCTCAGCTGGCACTAGTATTTACACCTCGAAGGCAGAAACAAGAAGAACCAGAGCATCGCGCATGTGGCGCAACATCTCCAACAATGTGTTGACCTGCCGTTCGCAACACCGTTCGCAACACGATTCGAGGATCTACTCTACCGCCCCACCAACCACACTCGCATGTCGTGATTGGGCGAAGTGAACATTTGTTGAAGATTTCCCCAACCACTTTTGGCAGTTCACAGGCCATCCACGTGGAGAACCCGGTCCTTCCACAAGTGGATAACCTCACCGATGAGCTTCAGGCCGCTTTTGGTGGTCAGTGGTGTCAAATGCGGCGCTTCATGTCCTCTACAGTTTCACTCAACACCGTCTGACTGTGCCAGAAGTGTGTGCAGCTCTCTCAACCCCCGTCTGGGGCTGCAAGCATGTGTGGGGGAGGGGGGGTGGGAACACATCTGGGGTATGCTTCGGTGGCCCGCCGGCCACTGGAACTCCAGAGAGGAGCCTGTGTGAGCTTGCGACAAAGACTCGTCTCTGACTGCATGCCAGGACAGCCACCAAATCAGAGTCGCAGCATACACAACCCAGTGCTGGCCGAGCAGGTGCACGAGCTCGTCTGTCATAGCAAAATCTGGGTTGATGAACCATGATTTGCCACCCTGGAATGCCAAGTTGATACCGATGCTTCCAGCAAACTCAATGAATGTGTGGGCAACCATATGCCAAACATGCCACCACCTCGGTGTTGTCAATGCAGAACAACACGCTGCCACATGCAACAAACAGTGACTGACACCTGAGTTCCCCAATGGACACAAGTCTGAACTGTGTGCCGATTCCATTGCCAGTACCGTTGGTGGAGCTTGCAGCAAAACCGCATACAGGAACGCACACCACTGTCCACCGTCGCTCGAATCTTAGGCCACCAATCCCCGACGGGAGTACAACGACTACGACTAGAGATACGAAAATACCAGAAGGACCTATGTACACAGACCCTGCCGCCCAGAGGACAGCTACGGGAATGGATCACCACGGACTGTCTCAGGTGTGTGTTTCAGTATTTCCTCTCTCTCTCTCGCCATCTGACAATATTGTCAAAGCTCGAGACACAGCGAAGTTCGAAGAATGGAAGTACGCTGCACTGTGCCGTGGCGGTAGATCTGCAGTCGGGATCGTCAACACACTCACTCAGAACGGTGACCACATGCATCTGGATAATTGGATGATCTGCAGTCGGGATCGTCGAACGGTGACCACATGTATCTGGATAAGCCCTACAAGGAAATCTGTTGCCTTGGCAGTTTCTTAGTAGAATCACCAATGGTAAGGGGTCCCACAAGGCTATGGACACAGCGTCTGAGACCGCCCATGGCATCCCTGTGATCACAATTGGCACCTCTGTTCAGCTCTGTTGGGACTGGATCAATGATCACACCCTTAAACAATAGGCCACGGTCTGCCACGGGTGTCAGCCTAGTCCTGGTGTCCGATTCCTAAATGATCCAGGACACCAGTCAGGTTGCAAAGCTTGTGTGTGTGGCAGAGCGGATCGCCATCTGGTCTGATGTCACCTGTACCTGATGTACACCTGAAAGGTGTGCCCGCTTGCTCAAAGGTGTCACTTCGCAATGAGCTGGGTGCTCGGTGGCTGTCACACTTGACTGAGAGCGAGCGAGCAGGTTGCCTGAGACTGCAGTGATGAGCGACTCATTTCTGGCCAGTGCTTGCCGCAGATGCAGTCAGGATGGCTAGGACTGTCGACACCACTTCATCACTTCTGCCGTACACTGCGGTGGGCTCCGCTGCACTGTGTCAGAGGACACTTGAGCATGGCATCTGTGACCGCGGCCCTCGAGTTCCGAGCAGCGCTGGCATCTTGCTGCAAATCACAAATGAGATGTCCAGATGTTCAGGATCCTTGCATCACATGTAACGGCCGATAACACGCCTAAGACTGTCAGCCTAGGGCTGAGGAAGAAATACTTGAGGTGTCTTGTCTTACTCTGGACAGTTGCGAGAAGGTGGTGGCATAGGCCTTCCATCAGCCGGGAGGCCGCTGTGTCGAGGTTGATCACCCACGAATGCTGAGGCGCAGGTGCTGGTGTGGGAAGACCCATATTTGTTCCCGTGATAGCGGGTGTGATTCGATGGGGTGTGTGGATCTGCTTCAGTTGTTCAATGTGCCAAGGGTGTGTGTGGGTGTGGTGTGGTTGTGTATGAGGCTCCTGAGGATTTGCGAGAATGATGCTCCGTTGTGCTTCTGTGTCCTTGATAGGTGTATGTGTGTATCCACACGTATGAGGCTCGATGGAGTGTGAGGATGTGTGAGATGGCAGCGATGGCTGGCGCTGGGTGGCCGTCATGGACGAAACAGCTATGCCCGAACTCATTGTCAGCGCACACGGCCTCTCATTAGCCCGTGCCAGGAGCGACCCATCTAAACTCGCCCTGTGCCAAGAATGGTGGGCAGTGACAAGCTGTTCATGTTCACACCAGGATCCCTGCAACAACCATCATGTCAAACAATCGTGATGTTCGAAGTCGGCTGCAGCCACTGGTGGGGACCAGAATATGATGCAGCAGCACCTCGACAGCACGAGAATCAGACCCGAACGAACACTCCTTGTGAACTCACACTGCACGGTACGGGCAAATGGTGATCACGGGGCAATGTGCTCCAGTGCTGACACAATCCAACATGAAGGTATGCCATATGCTCTAAAAGCTGGATGCAGACAGATGGCAGAGCAGTGGCAACATGCGCTTCTTGCAGGTAACTGTGCCAATCACTTGCGAGCGTGTTGTGGTCAGGGCGCTGACTCTCTGCTTCAGTGAGAGAGGTAGTGCTTGAACAATGACCTTGTCCCACCCCTGATCAAGCCAGTACCTGGGTGGTCAATCTTCTCAACCTCTGATGCATGTCCGGATCCTGCACTGGGGGCGTCGAGATACCACTGAGACAGATGCTGCTGGACCGGTGGTGATTCTGATCTTGGCTTCCTTGCTGTGTCTACTGGAGTAGTCACAGACTATGAGGCCGGAGCCTGTTAGTACAGACCGGTCCGTCGGCGCGGAGCCAGTCCACATGAGCGAGCCGAGCCTGGGTCCAGTTGGGCATGTCTGGACCAACAAAAGCACAGCAACCAGTGGTCGCAACTTTTCCCAAGAGTTTGACCGTTAGGGTTCGGTTCTCTATCGACCTACAATCCATAGGAAGGCCGCTGAGATGGAGACACACGAAGGACACATACAGCGTGAGGGGGACAAGAGAAGGACACATAGAGAGAGGGGGGACAGGAGAAGAACACACAAGGCGAGAGGTGGGAGCAGGAGTCAATTCCAAAACTCTAAACTGACCCACCCCAGCGTGAAGGAGTTGAGGAAATGCTGCACTCGTCAGTCCAAGCACAGTCGGAGCTCTCTGCTGAGCTGCAGGTGAGTTTCCACTTTGCTGTGTGGTGTTCACTTGTCCCGGACTACATAATCACACTGACACTCTTCAGGTCGCCTTGGAGCAACTCCGCGCTGTGCGCTACCGAGCAAATCTCCACAAACCCGGGGCCGTTATCTGCAGAGGCTATTTGGAGAAAAAAAGTGAGTCCTTGGAAATCTTATTCCGTATTGCTGTTGCCGGTTCCTGCAGCCAGGTCGTGTCCTCAGCCAGGGCTGGAGCATACACACTCAGGTACACAATCAGACACACAAGCGGACGCACAGTCGGACACATTGCTCACTGGCACCCGCACTTGCTAGCACTCCAGCTCGCTGACGCGGGTACTTTCGCTGACTATAACATTGATGCTAGCACTCTTGACTAGCACTGACGCTGACACTCGCTCGGCACTAACACTCTTGACCAGCACTGACACTGACGCACAGACTCTCACACGTACTATCACTGACACACACACACACTTGCTCTTACGAACACCGACACTCGCTCGCACGAACACTCTGACGCACGGATACTGACACTCCAACTAACGTTGACCGGGAACAACACGCCAATGAACACTGCACTGGCTCGCTTTGACACTAGCACTCGCCCTCATCGAGCAAGAACAATGGCTATCACTTCCACTCTCACTCTCACAATCACTACCACTCTCACTAACAATTACAAATGCTGACCGACTTTCACTAGTCCTGACACGAACACTCGAGCAAACAAAGATGCACACAATGGCTGACCGAATCTTAGCCAGCCACTAACACCCACACGATGCTTGGTGACTTTCACCTTGTCCTGATACTCTAACCAAAGCGTGGCTGCCTCACATTTCTGTCACACAGAGCGGGACTCGCCGCGGTGGCAAAAACGGTTCTTTGTTCTGCAGGACGTTATGCTGACTTACCACAAGAATGATCAGGTTCGGGAACAGCGTGCAGCCACGCACGCGCACACTCTCAAGAATGTGTTAGCTTTCAACTACTGCTGTGTGTTTCCTTGTGAGCCAAGGCCGATTGAAGTTGTTGACTCTGGGCACTCTTATGCTATCGAGATTGCATTGCTGCACGCGACGAGCTTTTCTTTAGGCGCCAAAGCCTCAGATGTCTCGTAAGTTTGGAACCCCTCTGGTGTGAATTCCCCTTACCCAGTTGCAAAAGCTATGGACGCTCGGCCTAGACGTGTTAATGTCTGAGGCTTGAATCGAGTGCGGCTAGGGTCCCACGAGCTTCTGGGGGCAATGCCGTTGTTGGCAATGCGCTTCGTTGCTGTTTTGTTTGACACTTTCCCATGCCTTCGCTTTCAGAGTCTGTTACAAGTGTATCGAGTTTCACTCGGAGGGATCGTTTTCATGATCGTAAAGGTTATCCCGAGTTCCCTGGTGTACGATAATATCAGGGTAACCAATCGTATCTCGCCTTGTGGAGCGTGGTGTGGATTCAAAACACCACAGCCTTGAATCAGCATCTATCATCCTGACACCGCAGGTTTTATTGCTAACACTCCGTTTGCTTGAGTAACCGATTCGGTCTATGCGTGATCTGTCAATCCGATTTCGGAGGTCAAGACCAACTGAAGCCCTTTCCCTTGGGAACCGAATCGCACTTGCTGTTGAGTGGTTTATCTACGGCGTCTAATCATTATCGACATACGGTTTATGAGTGTGTCAAAAGTGCCCAACTCACACTCTACACACTCATGTGATTGAGTGTGTATGTGTGTGGGCGTTGTGCCACTCACACACTCGAGAGACGGAAGTGATAGGGTGTGCGTGTAATGTGTCGTGCCCAGCTCACTCTCACACTGATGGGCAGGCTGTGAGTGCGGGTGTGTGTGCGCCTCTACTCACCCTTGTGATAAGTGTGTGTGTGTGTGTGTGTGTCTGTCTGTCCAGCTCACACTAGACACTGTGATAGGGGGTGTGTACTGATGACAGTGGTACAGACACAAGACCTGCGGCGACCGCAGGGACTCTTTCACATTGGGACATGTTGGGCTCAGGTACGCAGTCCCCACGATGCTTGTCACCCTGGCTCATCTGTCACTGCTTGACACGCTGCGGGACTGCTCACTTGCCTTTGTTTTGATGTTCTGCTTGGTGCACCAGTGGCCTGAATGACTTGCCTGTATTTTGATGCTCTGCTTGGTGCACCAGTGGCCCTTCGCGGACGCAGCGCTTGCTCACCATGCAGTTCCGAGCAAAGTGATTTGGCGCCAAGCATGTCGACGACCTGGGCAGGGAGACTCTTTTAACCTTGTTCACACAGGTGTCGGCAGATAACATCCTGCATCTCATTGATGACGCGGGCAGCGAGACACTTCTCAGAGGCAGCACACCTGCAGACACAAAAAAGTGGTCAGATTTGATTTGCCAGCAGCAAGCACAGTACCTGGCAATTTTCACGCCACCCAGGTTCGTCTCCCCGCAGTGACAGTGACAGTGGGAGTCATAGTCAGAGTCAGAGCGAGAGTAGGAGGGTGTTGAATATAGCGAGGGCCAAATGTCAATGGCAGCAGAGGTAACATGGACTTCCAGTCGCATCAGCTTGCGGCGAACAGTGTGAACATTCTCGTCTGAACCTCTACCCGGAAGTGCTCTACCTCGACCTGGATCTGCTCTGCGAGGAATAGTTTGAAGGAGCAGTTTGAAGTTCCCCCGCGAGAAACAGTTTGAATTGATCTATGTGGCAGTGCCCCCTGCACCTGTCCTCACACTACGTGGCAGCGTGCCTCCTCGTGAAGCGAGTCCCTCCCTGTCTGCGTCCACTCCCTCCTCCCCTACGCACGGGGATGCAGCCCAGCACGGCCGACATTTCGCACGCGGTTGCTCCCGTGTCACGGTGGCTTCCCCAGGAGGGTTGTGGCCGCGTGATGACTGTGTGTGGACAAGTTGTGGTCTCTAACACACCTACACCGGCCAGCAGTGGCTGCTAGCTCGAATGAGAATCCCCAAGGTGGCGTTGTGCAACTTGTGCCAGTGGCAAGCTGTCGCCAGGAGCTGCAGGCTCCCCCCCTTGCGTCTCGCAAAAGTGTCGCAAGGACTGTGGCGCCTCTTGTCAGTTGTGGAGATGTATTTCACAGCATGGCACCATCAGCATGTCTCTAGGGTCCTGACTCTGAGTCACCCACTCCGAATCTCTGATGTTCAACCACTCTGTGCCTCATGTAGATTAAAATCACTTTCGGGTAGCCTAGTGCATACCACATCCGGATGAGGTGCTGGAGGAGATCACGCTTGGACTGGAGGAGCCCGAGTGCCAGTGGCCTTGATTAATGTTCAAGTTCTCTGGCACACACACTGCATGATGGACAATGAATCAATATGTCTGTGTGCGTGCAACTGTTGTACAGACAGCTCTAGTCCTGAAGCTTTGTTGAATTTTCCTCTGTCCTCCGCAGGAAAGCACAGTAACGGGTGCTCAAGGTGGACTCGAGTACTACTACTAGTGTGGACCGCATGAGAGTCGCAAAAAATTGGTTAATTTAAATTTGGTTTGGCTCACAACGCTTGTGTTACACCTATCGCACTTGCAACGGCTCGCATCGTCACACTAACCTGTACATTCATCACAAGACTTGGACTGGTCGGTTGAATTGGTTAACATCATTGTACAATTCCCGCCCCACATGCACCAGTTTTGCACCATGACCCAAGTCTTATGCTGGATTGCACTTGCAACTATTATACCCAAAGTTCAGACCCCTATCCACAAGCCCTGCCCCCTGTTCAACCACCTTTGATATCTTTCTACCTCCATCTGTTGCACCACTGAGACCAGGGATAGGGATGAATAAGATAGCTCCAAGAAACTATTTAGATCTTTGTCTGTGTTGATAAAGTGACTTACCTTTTTCACACCTGCATTGATTTTACCCACMACTGGGCGTACTTTATTAGCTACAAAATCCCCAACTTTAGAGGCACCTTTTTTKATTCCACTCCATAGATTATTAAAGAAACCCATATTTTACAGTAGATGTCTATAGTATTCAAAATTATTTTTTGTTAGTCTGGGTGGTGGGGTTGGTATGACGACTTGAGGGTTTTGTGGTTGCGTTGGTGTTCGTATAGGGGGTGTTACAGGGTGTTGGAAGCCCAACTCACAGCATCCGCTTCTACAAACTTTGATATTCTTCCTCAGCGCAAGCAGTATAGTACCGACACTCGTCGTGATTACTGTAACTAACAGACCTATCTCCGTAGCTGACAAGGACATGTGTTTATAATAAGGGCGATAAGTTTGCCGCATGGATAAAGATGGGTATGCTAGTGAGTGGCGATATTGACCCTGTGGATACCCCTGTGGACTCCGTGTAACACCTTGTAACACCTTGTAACACCTTGGTCAACATAAAGCAACACTAAGCGCCACCTTGTTATATCTCCTGCTGTAAGGGCTGTGTATGATTGGTCTTCTAACTGAATATTTATATTCATACTATTAAGGTTGAGGTTTTGAACAGGGATTCCGATGTCATTTTTTTGGATTATTTCATCGATTTGTGACACATGTCATTATTTCTTGTCACTTTTCTCACCAGAATAAGTACTTACGCTAAAATATGCATAGATTTGCTGGTAAACTTTTTTTACCACAATTAATTCGTGTCTAATTCAGTCATTTTGAGTGAGTTATGAATTAAATATATAGTGTCACAATTTGAATTATTGTCGCAGGCGTTATTACATTATTGAAGCAGGAGCTGTGGTGTGCGTACCGCGATGTTCTCACAGTGGTGCGTCGCCAGTATGGAGACCCTCAGCTTCTCGGAAACATCGTGTACAAGTACGAGGAGGTGGTCCACGAGGCCACAGGGCAGCGCGTCATCAGTGACAGGCACACCGTCGATCACTGGAAGCGGTCTGAGACACAGTTGCCGCCGGGTGGGGAGCTCATGCCGATTATATTGGCATCTGACGAGA
>QUTJ01031623.1:0-13567 GCA_003573635.1 Goniomonas avonlea | reverse complement strand
TCTCGCACACACACACACAGAGAGAGAGACAGACACAGACACAGACACAGACACACCTTCGGTCAAACGAGCATCCCGTGGCACTCATGTCTGTGCAAAAGTACGAGGGAAAGTCCGAGGTGGGCCCCACTGCAGCCGTCAGGCAGGCGCCTCGGTAGAAGTTGCAGCCCTCGTCCTTGCCCCACCGCAGTGGCGTCGACGCGTTAAAGTTGACGTCGTACCACCCGGAGTCTTGGAACAGCGCCAGTGTGATTTTCGAGTAGGACTCCACGAAGGGCGACGTCTGCGCGTTCATGTAGTCGCCCTGCTGCTGTGTCACGCCCAGCGATAGTGCAGGATGGTGAGGTGATACGCAGTTCATACTGCCTCGGTGCACTCACTGACTGGGGCAACACTGTTGCTGTGAAAATTGAAAAAAACATCCGGTTTCGTTGCGGGGCGGGTGTTGTGAGTTTAACTGTTCGATCAAGAGAAATTTCACACAACAGAGAGGCCACATGAAAGTTGAAGAAAACGGTTTCGTCGCGAGGCTTGTGGAGCTGAGTTTAACTGCTCGATTAAGAGAAACCTCATACAACGACCGCAACCAGATTCGTGACGCGGTTCAACATTCAGTCCTCGGAAAGCACTAGCGTAAGTAGGAAAGCACTAGCGTAAGTCACGCCCGCACCATAAGGTTTCGCTGCTCCCAGTGACTGGGCCCTGTATCTTCCACCTCCCCTCCCTCAGCGTCGCTACAAGCGAAGTGCTCTCGCACTTTTTCCTTGATCATGGGCGTCACGAGCTTGGAGACAGTGTGGCCGCGTTCCGTCATTGTCGCAAGGGTTGTGGCCGCGGGTGTGTTTGCGCCGTTGGCACCCTGTTGCACACCGCATCAGTCTCCGCACACACGTAGACAGGTATTGTCGCAAGGGTTGCTGGGTGGGTGTTCGCGCCGTTTGCACCCTGTTGCACACCGCATCAGTCTCCAAGTAGACAGGCATTGTGGGTGTGTTCACGCCGTTGGCACCCTGGTGCACATCGCATCAGTCGCCGCACACCAGTGTCACGCGCTGTTGGGGGGCAGTACTGCTGCACAGCTCAGCGCTCCTCCCCCCCCTCTCCCCTCACTCTCACTCCCACTCTCTCTTCTCCAAGGCACAAGAGCCAAGGACCAAGGCAAGAGCACGGGCACAAGGTCGCAGGCATGGCAACTGGCCCTCAGCTCAACGGGCAGCGGCACGACCAAGGCACAAGAGCACACGGGCACAAGGTCACAGGCATGGCAACTGGCCCTCAGCCCAACGGGCAGCGGCACGACCAAGGCACAAGAGCACACGGGCACAAGGTCACAGGCATGGCAACTGGCAGCCCAACGGGCAGCGGCACGACCAAGGCACAAGAGCACACGGACAGGAGGTCACAGGCATGGCAACTGGCCCGGAACTGGCCCAACTGGTAACCGGTGCGACCAAGGCACAAGAGCAAAGGTCACAGGCATGGCAACTGCACTCGGCAACAGACCTGCGGGACTCCCTGAGCGTTGCGGGGTGTCCGAGGGTTGTTGTTCTCGTCGCGGAAGTAGGGAAAGAGGCTGGTGGAGAAGGCGAGGGCGTGCGTCAACTGTTGGAGTCTGTAAGAAAGGGCGAGGGACTGTTGGAGGACATGCACGTTCAACTGTTGACAACGAAGGGATGACCAGGAGTAAGAGAGGACGAAGGCCTGGGGACATGCACGTTCAACTGTTGACGAAGGTAGGAGAGGACGAAGGTACTGAAGGGGGAAGGAAGGGCCTGCACTCCACTGCCGGAGGACATGCGCGTTCAACGGTTTGACCAAGGTAGGAGGGAGGGCGAACGGCTCCCTGCCCCCCCCCCCCCTCTCTCCCTCCGAGTCCCACGTCCCGGGCTCACCTCATGAATAACAACAGCCACATCTTCAGCGATACCACTCGCGCTAGTCCGAGGCCGCCCACTCTGCGAGAGAGGAGTCAGCGGCCTGCAAGCACCGGATGCAGACTAAAGCACCGACATGTAAGCACCGACATGTAGACTGTAGGCATGTGAGCACCGTGTAAAAGCACGGGCACGTAAGCACCGGCGCAAAGGCATCTAAGCACAATCGTCGATTGTGCCTAATCCCTTCTAATACCGAGAAAACTCAAGTCACGATACAAGTTGACGCACCGCTGATGCCGGACAGAAGTTGAGTGATCCGGCAATTGGCCTGTTGAAGCGTTGTTGGCTTGGGCAGGATAGTGCAACACAAGATACCTGTCATACTGGTCCTGGGCACAAAACCCGGCATATGCCAGAGTCTGGGAGCCACAAGAAGAGCTGCGTGCCGAAACATACATCATCTTGGCAAAATTGTGAGATCGAGGAAACAAAATATGGACGTCTTACAAAGTCGACGTCTGGGACCCCGACTCCCTCGTACTGCATTGAGCAACCGGAAGTCGGTTGCTGGCAGACCTCTATTCCTTTGAAGGCAGAGTTCGGGATAGTGGCAAAATTGCCACACTTGTTATAACCAGTTGGGATTGAGGCAGAGGCGCACTTGCCATTTGACCAGGTGCTCGAGCAAAAGGCGGACCTGAAAAACCAATTTCCGGCAATCGGGTTGACCTTAAGCGCAGATGTGAACCACTGTAACGCAAGCGGGATGACCGTGTCTTTGTAGTAGTCTGCGCCAGGTCACAGACAAGCGTACAGATCTAGTGCGTTTGGTGTGACATACCGCGAATAGCCGGTTGCGATGCCATGTCGTCATCATACAAGCTGTAGTCCAGTTTAATGCGAATTGGCGCGGTCTGGCCGGTCAAGCGGAGCGACTCCCGGCGGTCGCTCGGCGAATCATGGGATAGCAAGGAAGGCTTTCGAGGCGCACTATATTCGAGCTCCACGGTGGACGAGGTAGGCCGCTCCATGGAGTCGTGCAAACAAGAGCCTAACCAAGGTTAAAGGATAAATGCTATTCTAGAACGACTACCCACCATCTTGTTCGATCCCGACAGTGAATGCGAGCCACAGCACGGGCAGAACTGCCGGCAGACGCCAACCCATGCGGGCCATGCCTCTGGGAAAAGCACCCCCCAAAAGCGCCCGAACTATTAAAAGGGAAACACATATGCTGATTGAGGAGCTGACCCTATCTTACTCCATCATGAGTTTTTGTATATTCAGTTAGCAGAGAGCTGAAACAAATATCTCAGTCTGCCTTCATTTTTCGATGATTTTCCTGTCTGTTGAGCTGGGGAAAAAACGGTTGGTCTGCGACAGACGATGCAGCCCACACCGCCGCGAGGGCCTCCACCAGGTCGAGGGAGCAGACCTTCGACTGCACAGATCACGGGCGAGTTACCACCCGAATTTCTCACTGTCGGCACCCCCCTGTTTCTTGACTCTGAGGAAGAATCCAAATGTGAAGCGAAACGTGAAACACGTTATGAAGATGTTCCCAGCCCTCCCCCTGCGGGAAGACGGACGGACGTTGCCATTGAGGGTAAATCTCGGAATCGTGCGCATACGCCACCTTTCCTTGCACCCGGGGCACGGGCGTCTTCTGCCAACCAGATGTATGCTCTAATCAGCCCGGCGTTCGAGGCCAAGCTCCGTTCACGATGGTTCGCACGAATCGCTTGTGTTTGCATGCCTGACGCTTCATCTGCAGGACAGGAATTCGATCCGCGTTTCTTCAGATTGATTCCGACCACAGTGGAGTGAGTTCTTTTTGCCTGACAAATCGTTGCTCACAGTTGTTCAGACAATCTCCAAGGAGGAGCTGTGGAAGTTATTTACCAACATGAATCTGCCCATTTCTCCCGACGAATTCACCAAACTCTTCAAATATTTTGACAAAGATGAAAGTGGCACGATTAGCTTTGAGGGTGAGCTGCGCCTCGAGTGATGTGGCAGCTATCTTCTGACAGAGTGCATGCAGAGTTCAACAACAAGCTTGGAAACATTCTCCATTTCAAGGAAGAAGGTGGTGTAGGACACACAATTGCAGGCAAAGCAGCCCACGCCAAGAGCCATCACATCCCGAGTCTCAGCTCTGATGTGCCATGGAACAATGAGTTGTAAGTCTTCCGGTTGTTCGCTCGTCGGACCCACACCAACACCCCCCCAGCCGTCAGGTTCTTATCTCCCGAGGGTCTTCTCGTGGCGGCGGTGCAGGCCAAGCACGGGATGCTTTAATCAAGCGTGTTGTCCAGGGAGACTATTTTCTCTACAAAGACAGTGACACTACAAACCGCTGGTGCAATCAGGAAAACACCATCACAAGGTCAGAAACGGTGCTGATCACCATGTATCTGACCCGCCAAGTAGTGTGCGCCGCATTCGCATTATGTCTCAGGACTGGGACGATGGTCGTGCTCAGCCGATGATGTCTTCTCTTTTGTCCAACGCATTCACTCCTCCTGAACGTGAAAGTCGATCTGGCGTGAATCGAAACGGGCCACCCCGGTCCCGCCAGGTATGGCTCAAGTGCGACAGAGATGCCCAAACCGTCAGAATCCTGCATTGGGTTGCGTGAATTGATTGTTCCAAGGTTCACGGCTCACCGGCTTGCAGGTGCAAAGCAAGAACTTCGTGCGCCAAAATATCCAGAACATGCGAGAGCATAGTCCCACAAAGTCGCAAGCTGGCTGGAATGTCTCCCAAGACTCTCGCCCTTCTACTTCTGGGGGGCACGTGAGTTGTTCTTTCTCTTGAGACGTTGGCTACATTGCACATGCGCGCACACGTGTGAATGTATTTCTGCCGCATCTGCTCCCCCTGTGCAACGCGCGCGTTGCGCGTGCACAGCGCACATCTGTTTTCTCCTTGGAGGCAGTCCCGCTCGCTCACACTTCCACACACACACACACACACAATCCCAACACACAACACTTCCACACACACACGCGTGCGCGCGCACTTCGCACAGACACAGCGACAGACAGAGTGAGAGTGAGAGACAACGAGAGACAGCGAGAGACAGACACACACACACAGAGAGACAAAGACAGAGAGCGTTGTGCCCCCACACTCATGCTCCATTCTGAAACGGCCACCAGATGTACTCAGCAGCAACGCCAGTGAATGCACCTCGCACTCTGGCCGAACTGGAACTGATGCTCGGTCAAAGATTTGACACCGCGACCACCACTGCCTTGTTGAGACTGCTGCGACAGGTATGGCGTCCAGTCGCTGTTTGTGCTTCTCCTGGTCTTCTCTAGAAGCTTGGATGCCAGAGGCAATTGCGGGTCACTTTTGGCATGGGAGGGGGTCTGTAATGGACTGGTGTAGGATGAACGGAGTACGTTAATAGGCTGGTTCTGTCGGGCCAGTTGTTTCTCGAATGGGAGAGAGAGTTGAGAACAGAACTGCGAGTGCCACTCCGACAGAGCGCTCACATGGCACCGCAGTCAAGCAAATTTGAGCGCGGTGAAATCCTCCGAGCGGCTGCTTCTGCCCCACCCCGCAAATTTACGGAGAGATTACAAAGGGGCTTGGCGCTTGGCGTGAAAGACATGGATTGGTAAGGTTTATTTTTGCATTTGTGTCTGTGGCCGTGTGCGCTGTCAAGCAGCAACACAAGACGATCAAGTATGTCTAAAACATGCGTCAGGTACGCCCGAGCCAACCGCGCTGGACCAGCAGCTTCCTGGGGATTCAAGACTGCAAGGCAACAGCGTTCCGGGAGTGATGCTCATCTTCCTCGTTTGGGTGTCGTCGACAAGGACGGAGCTCACCGATCTGGCGCCGTAACAGCTCGCTAGAAGAACTGTAGATATAATGGTTGTTGAATACATGTGGAATTTGATGGTAATCAGTTGGTCAATTTGAAATCAACATCTTTGTGTCTGCGGCAATGTTTCCAACACGAAGTCAGAAGTGCAAGTTTCAACCTCATCGCTCTTCTGTTCCAAGACGCCCTCAGACTTTTTGCTTTTCTCCTTGCTCAACACAGTGACTATCGTCGTAATCAAAACCAAATCGTCGCTTGACCCGCGGTCCCGACGGAGTGTCTTGAAAAAAGAGATAAAAAACTCCAGGTCGGGCAGCCCCAGACACCTGGTCTCTGGGTAAAGTCGTATCGTCAGTCTTTGGTGTTGATTCGCTGGAGACCGACTGAGAAAACAATGAAGATCTTGTCTCAGGTTGTCGGGGTTTGTCCTCTGTCACCACTGGGAGCTGGGTCCCCTGTCGAAGGTCAAGAGGTTTGAATAGGAGCACCTGCAGACTCACCCGAATTTCTCGCCCCCGCCCATCGATTGAATTGTCTGCATCCGCAACACTCCGTTGCACAACTGTGTTGCTTGGAGCACTTGAAACTGAAGGCTCCACAAGTGTTGGGGCCTCTTGCACAGATGTGTGGACTCTTGGGCTCGTGGACTCGTATTGCTTCTGTAGGACGAGTGTGAAACAAAACAAATAAGACAGACCCAGCACTTGCCTCCAATGGGTCTGGTCTGGAATTGCGTTGATGAAACGCTGTGGCGACCGCTGCTCCAAGCCCAAACGTCCCCACAAAGCTCCAGATTCGTGCCACCGGCATTCAAGATTGGAAACCACTTTGTTTATCGTTCGATCAGCGTTTTCATACCGCAGTTCGCCACCGAATCGGCGCCGATAGACTCAGCACCCAACCCCCCGAAATGTTTCGGTCGGTCAGTGCAGTTGTTCTGGTCTTGCTGTGTTGCGAGGCATTCTGTGCTCGCCCACTTCTGAGGTTCCAGTCTTTAGATGCTCATATTACTTCCGGACAATCACAACTGCGATCGGATGATCAACCCGCGACCGCCGTGGGAGACGACACACCGCTTCCCATCCACGCTGATGCTGGACAAACGATTGATCCGCATCTTGGGGTTCAAGGGCTAGACGCCCATATTCAATTTTCGTCTGAAGGGCAGGCGTCTCAGCTGGGGTGTGTGAGTTGTTACCCCATGCGCTGCCTGACATCACTGGCAGCTGGAGCCAGTCACTCCACGGTGGAAACCTTTTCTTTGGGGCCATGAACTACGGTTTTGGAACGTACAAGGTTGGTCCAGGTACAACGTTCACTGTCTTGTCCTCATCTTCAGACCAGGCCGAAGACAACTACAAATTCTATCAGGACGAATCCGCTGCTTTTGACGTTCTCGCCTCCGACCACGTTGGAGCCTCCGTACCTGTAGTCGGCGCCGCTGGTAACAACACGATTTGGTACAGAACACCAGTTGTATAGCGTTTGATCTGATCCTGATGCCACAGCATGCTTCTAAATGCCTCCCAATACCACAACTCCAGCGTCTATTGCGGAGTGATGGCTGTTGGAGGGGGTTGGACCACACAGTGGATCCCTGTCAGCGGAATTCAACTCAACCCCGTGGGTCTTGTTCTGTGTGTTTCGATGTATTGACTCTTATGGCAGGTCATTGCTGTGCACGGCCGGGAGCTCGCTCTCAGCGGCCTCGATGCTCAGCTGGATGGCTTCGTTTTCATTTATACTCTCAGCAGTCGCGGGACCTGGATGCCGCAGCCGGTACTGTGCCAGTGTCTTTCGTGCATAGAACTGACCCACACCTCTAGCGCAAAGTAGCTGACCCGTCGCCGGTGGCGGGTGTGCCTTTCGGTGACGCGATTGCATTCAACTCCGACTTACTGTTCGTTGGCACCACCGGTGGCTCCCACGGATCGTCTGCTGGAAGAGTGGACATATTTGAGCGTACAGTGACCGGTGAGTCTTCAACGTGCCTGGCAAGCACTCATGGTTGCTACAGGCGCCTGGACCCTCGTCACGGCCATCCAGTCCAACAGCGGTGTCAAAGGCTTCGGGCACTCCCTCAGTCTTTCCGCGGACAGACTAATAGTCGGGGCTCCCGGTGAGGCAGGCTCTGCTCACAACGGTTCAGTTCACGTGTACTCTGTCACGTCCAAGGATCAGCTCACCCGTCTCTGCTCCTTCTCAGCGCACGAGAGCGAGGCAGGAATGCAGGTACAGTCTGCCGATTTCACCTCGATCACGCCACCCCCTTCACGCTCCACTCACTCGTGTCAATCCCCGATCCCCCCACTCTCCCACTCATCTCACTCCCTTAAGTGTGTACCTCTGCCCCGAGCGAGGAACCGAGGTACTGTCCGCTTTAGACACGTCGTCCCCTTTCTCCTCTCAGACACGCTGCAATTAGAGCAGGAGTGACACGACCTTGCTTGTTTCGACGTGTGACGGATCTCTCCTCTTCTCACACCCAGCACAGACCGGATACTCTGTCGCCTCCGAGACCGTTAATGATGAGACGGTGGTCTTGATGGGCGCACCCGGGGCCAACGTTGTGCGCACCATGGTTGTCAACCCGTGAGTCACCATGCATTATAGGGTTGATTGATGGGCGCGTCCGGGGCCAATGTTGTGCATGGTTGTCAGCCCGTGAGTCACCATAGCATTAGCAATAGCATTATATGGTTGATTTGATGGGAACGCCCGGGGCCAATGTTGTGCGCACCATGGTTGTCAACCCGTGAGTCACCGTTCCATTCCGTGAGGCGTTATAGGGTTGATTTGATGGGCGCGCCCGTGGTGCGCGCCATGGCTGTCAACCTGTGAGTTGTCAACCTGTGAGTCACCATATGCACGGGCGTGGGTCGGTCACGCGTGTGTGCTCACGCTCTCGCAGAGCTGGCCAGTGCATCTGGCGTGACATCTGGACACCCGCTAGTTTTGGACCTGGCCTCGCGCCCTCGGTATGTTTGTTTTGTTTTCCCTTTCGGTTCCGGCTCCCGTGAAAATACTCCCCAGCAGTGTGAAAGAGTGTGTCCAATTAGCTGAGGTTTTGTTGGGCACGAGGTGTGGAGGCTCAACCCCCGGCAGATCGCTTCAGGAGTGCGGTGGGGGCAATCCGTGGCATTCTCCGAGCAATATTTCTTCGTTGGAGCGCCGTTCTTTGGGCCGACCAAGAAAGGCCTGCTCGCTGCTGCTGCCTGGTGTCGCGCTGGTACGTCTGGCGAGCACAAGTGTACAGACACAGATGCAGATGCAGATGCAGGCACAGACACCTACATTGCACGAGCACGCAGACATTTCAACTCCTGGGCTGTGCACGAAGCTGCCACAAGCTGTCCACGCTGTCACAAGCTGTCCCAAGCTGTCCCAAGCTGTCCCAATCCGCCACAGGCTGTCACAAGCTTTGTGACAGTCACAAGCTGTCACAAGCTGTCCCGAGCTGCCCAAGCTGTCCCACGCTGCACAAGCTGTCACAAGGTGTCTCTAGCTGTCACAAGCTCCCCCACGCTGCCCCAAGCTCGCTGGCACAAGCCGTCCCAGCTAGCTGTCCCAAGCTGCCCCAAGCTGTCACAAGCTGCCCCAAGCTGTCACAAGCTGCCCGAGCTGCCCCAAGCTGTCACAAGCTGTCACAAGCTGCCCCAAGCTGTCACAAGCTGTCACAAGCTGCCCCAAGCTGTCACAAGCTGCCCCAAGCTGCCCCAAGCTGCCCCAAGCTGTCCCGAGCCGTCACAAGCTGTCACAAGCTATCACAAGCTGTCCGCCGCCAACGGGTGGGACGACGACCGCAGCGCGTGACTGTTCCTTCACCTGCCTCACGCCCAACTCTGACTGTCGCCTCGACTCTTGACTGTCGCCTCGATCCACGCCATCACCGGGACTAACGCAAGACCTTGACAACACAACTTTTGCCAACACAACTTTTGCACCAGGCCAGCGTGTAACGTCCCACACAGACAACAGGATCGTGTACCCGAGCGCCGCGGTTGCGCCGCACTGCGAGCCGTGTCCGTTGGGCACAACATCTGCGGGTGGGCGCGTGTACACCTGCAGCCCCTGCCCCAACCAACTCCCCGCTAACGCCACCTGGGGGCCTCTTTGCTCCGCCGTGTGCAGCACTGGATTCTTTGGCCCACGGCACGTCGTTTGTTTTGTATGTTGTCTGTATGCTCTTTTGTGTGGTCGAAATTTCCGACCCCTGACGTGACGCGTGTTGCCACTGTCTTGGCAGGCACTAGCCTCGTTCTCGTTCCGGACATTTTGCACGGCAGTTTCAGACGTAGCTAACGATCGCCACGTATGCCAGCAATCGTCATATCAAAGTGTGTCCCGGATATACAGGACGCAGCATCTCTGTGGTCCTTACCACTCCCCACAGATGCCTGCCCTGCACAACGTACATGGACGGAACACCGGCTCCGGCCAATGCTCACTGGGTTGACGGGCACGGCACGTGCATGTGGCAGTGCAACCCGGAGTTTCGGCTTCGCGGCGAGGCAAGTTGCATCTTTGCTTAGAGCAACTCTACCGGTCGTTGTCATCGCCAATTTACGGCCAAATATGACTATGGCACTGATGACAACCCCACCGGTTTGTCATATTTGCCTCCCAAATTGGCCCAAAATTGCCGAATTGCCATTTGTATTGTCATATGTGGCAAGCCAAATGGCGATTCGGCAARTTTGACTATGGCGATGGCGAACCGGTAGAGTTGGTAGTCTCACTCCTGTCAACTTGCTGACGAACCGGCGCCTGGTTTTTCAAACCGTCCGTTTCAAACCATCCGCGGGTGGTTCCGATTGCTGACGTGCTGCGAGACTCCTGGATTGTAACAAGCGCACTGAGCACGTAGTCTCTCTTCGTTGCGAAGGCCGGGCGATTTTAGCTATGTGTTCTAGCACTTTTGCGATTCTAAGATGCTTAGGAGTGCCAGTATCTGCATTGGCATACAGGTGGGCGTTGATTATCATTAGTTTCAAGTCAGTAGGAGAGTGCCGCTTACAACTCTCTCGCAGGTCTGCTGCCCCATCTTCGAGGCCCTTCCGGAGCACGCCCACTGGGCCGGCGACGCCTGCGGCTGGGAGTGCGACGACGGCTACTCTGCTGTCAAGAACACGTGTGTGCAGCCTGACAAGGCTGCCAGCGCGGGGTCCCCTGGCCATAGCAATAACCATGCTGGAGTCACTGCTGCGGTGGTCATTGCTGTGATTGTTGTCTTCGGCGTCGCTGGGTTTGCAGCTTGGAAGTGAGTCGAGTCGGCGTCCCACTTGGGTCACCACACTAACTCTGGTCACCACACTTATTCGGGCCACCCCAACCCGGGTCACTCCTCTTTCTGCATGCTCCCTCACCTTCGCATCGCAGGGTCGGCGTAGTGACACAGGTGGTCAACCGCATCCATGAACTGACTCGTGTCACTCTGCCACTCCTCACTGTCCCCTCTTTTCACTCCACACTCATGCCTGCGTTGCCGTATATGGATGATCTGCTGTTCAGGAGCGCTCGTTTGTCGAGGCTGTCGACTTCAGTCCGAGGTTTTGGCGGATCTGGTCTCTCCCTCACCTCCGTCGCAGGGTTGGCGCAGTGACCAAGGTGGTCAACCGCATCCACGAGCTCAAGGAGAGGCGCGAGGCGCTGCGCGGGGCCACAGAGCTGCACGACCCCTCGACCCTCCCGCCCTTCGCCACCGCAGCTGTGTTTGACGATGAGGTCCGCACACTTTGGGTTGCGTGCTGGTATCGTTGTCCCTGTCCCGTCTCAATCTACACCCCCCTCTGTCAGCTTGAGTCCTACGCCTCCGCTTCTCGTTGAAATTTGAGTCTGAGCAAGGACCTTGTTTACTTTATTTCATACAGCCACAGCCCTCAAGAGCACGGTAAATCTGTGCTCAGGCCAGCATCGCCTGTCGTGGTTGACAGCTCAAACTGGTTTCACAGTTTCAAACTGTGTGATAGTCATTGATTACAGATGGATGATGACCGTGATGAAATGGATTACACAATTGTGAGACCAGTTTGAGCTGTCGCCCCCCCTCTAGCACTGGGTGTGGCTGTGCGAGCGACGTCCTTGGGAGCATTCTCTAACACCCCAGCAGGTGCCCGGCACTGGCCTGCGCGGGAGCATTGGCGGGTCCTCTGCTGGTCTCTTGCGCGACAAGCGCCGCTCCTCTGCTGGCGCTGCCCCGAGCAGCGACTTGCCGTAGGCCGGAGTGTGTCTGGGGGGTGTGCGGAGGTGTGCAGAGTGGTCTGTAGAGTTCACCCGGGGTAGTAACTGGGGCTGTAACTCGGGCAGTAGTTATCGCTGGAGTGACTGCTTCGTGACAAGCGCGCTCCTCTGCTGGCGCTGCCCCGAGCTGTCTTCACACCCTCGGGTCTGCCCGATGCCGTTGTTCACGGTCGTTTCCGCTGTAGTTACCGCTGTCGTTACCGCTCTAGTTTCTGCTGTCGCTTAGGCCGCAGCACTCACTTGTTGCAGCACTGGCTTGCTGTAGCACTGACTCGCTTGACTTGCCGCACTGACTTGTTGAACACTCACTTGTTGCAGCACTGGCTTGCTACACGCTGTAGCACTGTCTGGCTTGACCTGCGTGTCGCACTGACTTGTTGTATCACTCACTTGTCACTTGTTTTCACTTGTTGCAGCACTGGCTTGCTGTAGCACTGTCTGGCTTGACTTGCTGCAGCCCTGACCTATTGTAACACTCACTTGTTGCAAGCACTGGCTTGCTGTGACTGGCTTGACTTGCTGTCGCCCTGACTTGCTGTAACACTCACTTGCTGTAGCACTCACTTGTCGCAGCACTCACTCACTGTAGCACCGACTTGCTGTTGCACTGACTTGCTTGAGTTGCTGGAGCACTCACTCGCTGTAGCACTGAGCACTGACTTGCTGTTGCACTGCCTCGCTGTTCTTGGCTTCCGCCTCATTGAGTTCATTACATCCGTTGTTCCCGTTCCCGTTAGCTGCAGCTAGTTCTGCCCGCTTTATCGTGTGCCCCCAGTGTACGTTGTTTCTGCTAGAGTTGGTTCTGCACTTCATGTCTTGTGCCCTTAGTTTCTGTGACGCCAGCATTCCGTGAATCCTCGCTGTTGCACTGTTCGTGTGTCCGTCAACGTTATCGTGAGTTGTGTGCGTGTGCGAGACGTCATTCCCAATAAATAGTGTTTGCCAAACTACGAGCGTCAGATTTCCCCGGTTTTTTCATTCCCCCCAATGTACGGTTCAGGAAGATTCCGAGGCTGCCGCGATCACAACGGACTTTGAAATACTTGTCTTTCTCTCTCCTTTATATTACTGAATATCTATGCAGACGACTGGGATTTGACATACTGGTCGTCCCTCGGGTGACTCTGGAAAAAGTATTCGCTTTCCCGTATGATCGGAGTTACCTGTTTTGTGTGGTCTCGGATTGGGCATACTGGGTGGCATCTTTGCGTTCTTTTTCAAGTTTCTTTCGTTTGGCATCGGAAGTCAACCCCACCAACGTGGGGAGGACATGGCGTACCTTTTCATATACCCGTTTGAAGAGGATGTCGCAACGCTTCGTTTGAGCTGCTGTAAGTCGGGCAAAACACCATACCTTGCTGCCCGCTTCGCAACGCCGACGGGGACACCATTTTACCGTTACCGATTCTTTTGAATCTTTTCAAATCCTTGCTAACAACGCCAGCTAAGGTACAAGGCAGCAAATCACGGATTCTACTACATACATGGATATGTGTTTAGTATGWAAAGTATTCATACATTTAGGCCCAACCAGCCGGACTCCCAGAACCGCATCGCCCCGCAGGCCGCACGCTGCTTCGGGAACGCAACAGGATTGGGCTCCAGGCCAAAC
>QUTJ01031622.1:0-13564 GCA_003573635.1 Goniomonas avonlea | reverse complement strand
GCACCTCTGTTGGTTTTCATATCGAAGGAGACAAGATCACAGCACCAATTGCTGTCGAGCTCGCCAACTGTCACGATTTCACGCACACACTCTCAGAGGTGCAGAATACCTCAAACTTGGAAGCAGTCCACAAATCTTGATTTGTAGTGGTTGCATTTGTACCCCTGCACTTATTTATTCTAGCTGCTAGCTGCCTCGATGCCATTGCTACGCAATCAATAAATCATATCGAGCAAGCACGCACGGGGCAACGCAGCATGGCCAGACACATATGTGTTAAGGTGGTATATATGTGTACTCCGGCGCACTGTCGGTGGTTGCCATTGCCATGTCATAGACGAGGCTCAGTCAAGGCAAATCACAGTCAAGGCAAGTCAAAAGTCAAGCAAGAGTCTCAAGTTGAGGTTGGAAAGGCGCAGAACTGAGGCACACCCACAGCGACGCTACCATCCAAAAGCCACCGACAACTACAACCGCGGTGTTACTGTGCCATCTTGCGCGCCTGGTCAATCAGCAGTTTCACGCCGCGCTGCGAGTCAAGGTTAGAAAAGCGGCTTGAACAAAGGGACGTTGGCAGACAAGGGACACCAAACTTCATGCAACACAACGCACCAGCCAGACACCATGGTCGTCCCACTCGGTAGTAGTAAGCTGGACCTGGATGCTGCTGGCAGTGTTGAAATCACCAGTCCGAAGCGCTGTTGGGACGATGTCAGAACATCTATGGCAACCCGAGTGAAGATATCCCTCATCATCCGGAGTGTGATGTGGAGAGTTAGTGGAAAATCGAAGTTCAGTGAGCACGGACAAAAATTCTCTCCTCTGTTGTGCAAAAATCGACCCTCCAACGGGGAACTGGAACACGGGCGGACTCACCATTGCATAGGTTGGAAGCCTGCTCGACGACGGCGGCAGACACTTGGCGCATTTGCATCTTGTCCTGGAGCCTGCGGATACGGTCAACACACGAACACGCGAACTCGCGCACGGGACTCACCCCTTAATCTTTTTGGCAATGTCGTCCTTCATCTTCTTCTGTGTGTCCGGCAGGCGGCCCAGACATTCGTTAAGCGTCTGGATAATCTGCTGCTGGTCTGCGGGAATAGGCTGGGAGGAGTAGTCCGGGGCAGCCTCTGCGGCTGGTGCCGACTGCGCGGGTTGTTGGGGTGCGGTGTATGGCGTCGCTGCTGGCTGGCTGGGGGCTGACGCAGGCCCGGACGAGTACGCTGCGGACGCAACGGGTCATGAGAGTAACAACGGCGCGACGCACAGCTGGGGCAAGGTAGCATACAACAGGGTCACGCAAAGACCGACCCAAGCACATACAACACGCACACACACGCAAAAAGACAACAACCCAGACTGCAACGGAGAAAAACCGGAGGAAACCGGCACAAGCACAGAGAAAACGCACAATAGGGCTGGGCGGCGGCGGCCTGGCCGTACTGGTACTGCTGAGTGGCAGGCGCGGCGGGCTGCTGCTGGGCCTGCTGGGCCATCTGCTGCGCAATGGGGTGCTGAGCCTGCTGCAGGCCCTGTGATGTTGGGAAGCTCGACGACGGGGCGGCGGCCTGGTAGGTTCCGGTGGTGAGGGGCGTGGCAGGCTCTGCTCCCTGGGCGAGGTTGGGAGTTGCGGGGGTGTAGCCCGGGGTCATCGGTGAAGCACCCTGATATGTCTGGCCTCCGCCCGGAGCAGCTGCGTAATTCTGTGCGGGGGCAGCCGAGTACTGCTGTGCGGGCTGGGTTTGCTGCTGGAAGCCTGCAGGGGCCGAGAACTGCTGCGCGGGCTGGGTTTGCTGCCCCTGTCCTTGCCAGGTCTGCTGTGTCTGAGGAGCGTTCCACTGCTGAGTTGGAGCGGGGGCCACAGTCTCGCCAAAGGCAGCGGCAATGGCTTGCTGCTGCGCAGCCATCTCTGCCTGGCCGGGGGGGGGCGCCGGGCGGTAGGGGGCGACACCGACGTCGCTCTTCTCGTAGGGGAACGGGGGCACATCCTCCGCTGGGCAGTTGTAGTCACCGTGGCAGTGGAACACGCGGTCGCGCAACTCAGCGCCAGACAGGCAAATCTTGCCAGCGTTGACACGGTTGAGGTACTTCATGGCGAGGTCCAGCCTGCCCTGAGAGGCAAGTACAGCAGCGTACTCGGAAAACTTCTGGGCCACGCCCTCTGTGATTGTGTCTTGCTTGCACACATCAAGAAGCACACAAATCTTCTCCATGATCTCCTGGAGAGACGCCATTGCGGAGCCGTGCGCCCCGAGAGCCTTCGACTGCCAGATGCCAACGGAACGCTCAATGTTGCCGGCGCAGATGTAGCACAGGGTTGCGCTCTCGAGGTCGCCAGCAGCGTACAAGCGATCAGCCAGCGCGTCTGAAACGCCATGTCAGGCTTGGCGGCAAATCAATGCAGGATTGGTATGAGCAACGGAGCACACAGAGATCAAGATAAGGTGGACTTATTCGTTGGTACGGACACACACACAGAGAGAGAGAGAGAGAGAGACCCAGACACGGAGCGAGAGACACAGAGACACAACGCACCGCAGAGAACAGCGAACTCGTCGCTCTTGCCGTATGTGCACAAAATGGCAAGGGTCTCGCGCCACTGCGTGAGGTTGGCCTCGTCCACCAGGCGACCGAGCTGGTTCTTGACTATGCAGCGCACCACCTATCAACGTGTCAGTACTCAAGGCCACAAGAACGCAAACAGATACGGTCGCGTCTCACCTGGATGAAGGGCTGTTTGTGGTGGTCGAAATAGATTTCCTGAGTCTTGGACCAAAGCTCCTGGCCACCGCAAGCGGCGAGCAACAGAGCGTCAGCCATGCGGCCGAACTTCAAGCAGCAATCGACGGCAGCCTCGAAGTCACCGACGACCAGCGCGCGCTGGATGGCCTCGTCGAGCACGGCAGCGGGGGCAAACGCGACACCGACGGGAACTGTGACCTTGGGGGTAGTGTCCACAGGAGGAGCAACGGCCGAGGCGGCGGGCACCGCTGTCTGCGCTGCTGCTGCGGGTGCCGGCGGGGCTCCGAACCCAATCGAGAAGTCATCACCGCCAGAATCGCCTCCGAACAGCTCTGCGACATCCTTGTCGCCTTCCGCAGGCGCGGCGTCCTCGCCTTCCGCGGGGGTCTCGGCCTCAGGAGCAGGCGTGGGCTCAACTGCAGCGGGGGGAGGCGGTGGCATGGCGGGAGGTGGCGCGCTCGCACTAGCAGCCGCTGCGTCCGCGGCTGCTGCTGCGGCGGCATCCATCTCCTGAATAGCCGCAAGCTCACTCGGCAGCTGGTCGGCACGGAACCCAAGGTGGTTCATCAGATGCCTTCGTGCATCCTGTTCAAACAGGATCTTCAAAAAATTCCATGTCTGGCGATCATCGGCGCTGGTGGCAGCGGCAATTTTCTCGTCGCAGAACTCACGGAGTTGACCAGCGTTCATGGCAGCATCCAGACGCTCAGCGGCAGCGACGAGAGGGTCCTCGCTCACAGGCTTGTGCAGCTTGAGCTGTCGGCGACAAAAGTCAGAACCAATGACATGTGCGAGCAAACGTGGAGCAACTCACCGGGGCGGGACCAGGCTGCCCATCGGGCTTGGAATTGGATCCAAAAGTCACCAGCTTCCCACCGAAGCCAAAGGCGCAACCGGCACGACGCTGACAGCGCGTTAATGAGAAGGTTACTGCAGCGCAGTGGAGATGCAACACACCTTCAGCCAGAAGGGCGGGCTGGCCTGCTGTGACACCTGCTGACCACTGTGCACTGAACGCGTCGCGGGGTCCACCAGTGACGAAACACTGACAGTGCCATCGAACGAGCACGTCGAGAAAATGGCAGGGATGAGGGGGGACCACTGCACATCAAAATTCCAGTTCGCGCTGGAGGGGAGCTGTGCGAAGTGCGAGTTACAGGCGGGATTCAAGCTGATGACAGAGCGCAAGCGAACAACATTGAATGCACATCAAAGAAATCGAATCGATTGAGCACCTCGGTGAGCACATCTCCTGTGTTGGGGTTCCAACAGAGCGTGCGGTTGTCCTTGCCACAGGTCAGGAGGAGACCGCTGTCATACGGGCACCAAGAGCATGACAAAATTCCCTTGTGATGGTTAGACATTTCCATCATCGGCGACAAAGCATTGCGCAGATCCCAAATTTGCAAAACTGGTCGGGAGTCCTCATCTGATGCGATAATGATCTGGGTGGCCTGGAAAGAAATCAGCCAAGTTCTGGAGGTGAGGAAATACGGACCACGTCGGGGTTCCAGGCAAGGGCCGAGCAGCGATGCTTGCGAGTCTGGTCACTGAAACTGATAACTGGGCGCTTCTGTTTCAAATCCCACACAACAGAGCAACCGTTGCTTCCAGTCGAAGCCAAAATGTGCTGAACCTTCCTGTTCCACGCAACGCAGGACACCTCATTGTCACCACCTTTCTTGGGACCAGGAGTGTACACATTAGGGGTTGAGGGATTCGCAAGATCCAGAATGAGGATCTGAAACGGCGTCAGAAAGAACAAAATGCCAATCGAACGTGGGAACCTCGTTGTCAGTGGCACCCGACGCCACAAGGTTGTTCACGAAAGGATTGAATTCCAACCCACGGACCGGACCCTTATGGCGCTCAACACGAGCAACCAGAGCGTCACCCTGGGCCTCCCTGCGATCGAGTTGGCGACCGCGCAGAAAAGTGGCAGAATTCGCACCCCATGACGACTGCAGGGTTCCAGAAACAGACGGTTCCATCAACCATACCCCCCGCAACAAGACCGCGAGGAAACTGCTGATTTTCGGTGCCTTTCGGGCCCCAAGCCAACCTGTGGAACCTTTCGGGAACCTCGACAGACCCGCGAGACTGCAGTTGCCTGTCTTGGCCGTGGAAGTCCACATTGAAAATTTCCAGCTGAGCAGACGACGCAAAAGAGTCATCAATTGCCCCAGCAACTGTCCCTGCAGCTATAAAGTCGGGATACGCAGCGACAGGGCTCCACGCGACGGTCGCGGAGGCCTTCGTTTCCCGAATCTTCATCGCGGCTCGTGTGGTGAAAAAACTCGGAGGGGTCATATCCGGGTGTCTGACGTTGACAGGTGACAGCGTGGCTCTGCTTGTCGACGTGGCAAAGAATCCATGGCGGCGCTCCCAATTCAGCTCGGCTGTTATCGTGTTGTTATCGGTGAAGCCGTGGGCGTGTCGCCGCCCTTCTCAAAATGATGGGAAGCCTTGAAGGAATAAAGGTGGTTTGGACGAAGACCGACCAGAAAGACCGTGTGTGATCAAACAAACACATTATTGGAGGAAATGCTGATGTCAATTCGACTCAATCCAATTCTGTTCATGACACACTACAATCCCCGGTATTAGCCTGCAAGGACGATCTTTCTCGGACAAAACAGCACCGGGCTGAATTAGGCACAACAGCGAAGTTTCTCATTTTTTTCGTTGTCATTTTATGATTGAAAATTCTACGCCATTCAGACTGATCACAGAGACAGGGAGTCTTTCAAAGTCCGAATTGTTTTCGGTGAGATTTCGCGAGTTGTTTTGTGACCCTTGGTACAGCCATTATGTTCACTTTTTTGCCTAGTCGTTGTCCATCACATGAGAGATTTCAAACCCGAAGCACGACACAACCGCGGACTCAGGGTAGAACCGTCAGGTATCGCACACTGTGCACTCGAGCGCAGAGTTGCTGAAGTGGATTTCATTCATGCACTTTGTGTCTGATCAGGATGCAGACCCATATTGAACGCCGTCACAAGGGCGAGCAGACGAACCTGAATGCGCAACATCGAACTCAGCACCCTGCCTAGTAGGCTGGTCGTTCGGCAACACTCTGAAAGGGTGCTGCTTGACCCTGAGAGAAGGCGTGTGGCGGCCGTGGCATTCCCTGGTGGCCACCGTAGTAAACGCCCGGTGCCGAGGACTCTCGGGGAACGCTTTGGTGCCTGTGAGCACGAACATCGGCACCGATGGCGATTTCAGGGGCTGATGACAGGCATGTCGTCAGTTGTAGCTCAGGAATCGAATGGCGCTGTGCAGCCTCAACAAAGGATGAGAGTGAAGGCTGAAATAGAAGAGGTTCGGGTGACACGGCCGCTGTCGAGTCGGGTGTAGCTGCCGTGAGGATGTGAGTGCTTAAGGCTCCAGCTCGCAAAAAGTGCGCCAGGAAAGCAGTGCAACGATGCCAAGTGCGAACCTGAAGAATCTGCACCGTAGGTTGCACTCCAGTGACGCTTGCGCTCATTCACAAACCTGCGCTCGTCAGAGGTACCATAATTCGCAGGGGACAAGGCACCAATTTGTCACTTGGGTCATTGAAATCCCAGTGTGCTCAGCAAGCGCTTGCTTATCCTCAGCAGTCGGGTATGGGTGATGTTCATGTTTGTCAAACCAAACTCGGAGAGTGGCTTTGACTTCAGCAGAAAGGTTTCGACGGCGGCGCTTGCACGCGATCTCAAACTGTGATTGCAGCATGCGCGTGTCTGGGAATTTTCTTTTCACCGTCTCTTGCATTTCCAGGACACGCTGGTGCACCTGTACTGTGTGTGAAAACAAGGGCCTGGCGAGTCAACAAAACAAACATACTGAACTCAGGTTGCATCCCGTGACAGATTCAGGTCCCGGACTGCCATGGGGAGTTGGCTGGCTTTCGCGTGATACGTGCCGACAGAACAGGTCGCGAGATAAAGCTTCATCCAGCAGGCGATTGAAAGCATTGTGTTTCTGCTTCTGTCTCTCCCACAGGGCAATCAGTGTTGATACAGTGTGTTCGACATCTTCAAAGTCATTCTGGCGATAAGATGATTCAGAAGCAACAAGGTCGTCTGCGAAACGCCAGCCCCAAATTTCTTCTCCTTTCTTGGCAAGTTTTGAGAATGCCAAATGATCCGAAATAGAAACGCACACGTCCGGTGGTGCCTGTGGGGGCGTTTGTGCAAAGAACTCGCAAAGGGAGTCGACGATAGCCACTGGGAGCTGAACAAGAGCCAACTGGTTCTGGATTGGCACAATAGGACAAAAGGTCCCAGAGTAGTTCCTTACACGCCCTCTGGGCAATGGCATTGACAAACACGCTTGAGGATTCGACGCCCATCTCCTCTTGTTCTTGATGCCAATCATGGACCAGATCATGGATCCGCCTTCAGCTAGCGAAATCAAGACTGCGATACTGTGTGTCGATATTCGTCCCGAGTGTAAGCAGATAACGTGCGCGTCGCACCTCGGACCTCCCAATTCTGAATCTCCCATGGCCGCCACCGCTGGACGAGTCGCCGCCCGCATTGCCGAGCTTGGCCTCAAGCTTCCTGCTTGTGCAACTCCTCAAGCCAACTATATCCCGTGAGTCTTGTTTTTTTCGCCCAGACGTTGCTTTACAGTACCAGATTCACCAAGACCGGCAACCTTGTCTTCGTCTCTGGTCAGGTCCCCATGTTGGACGGGCAGGTAGGAGTCTTGGCGATGCGCCGTTTCAGCTTGTGAAGTTGTATCGCAGGTCACGGGCAAGGGTCGTGTTGGTGACAACGTTACAGTTGAGGAGGCCCAGGGCTACGCCCGCCTCTGCGCGCTGGGTTTGATCGCGCAAGCACAGCAGGCATGTGGAGGAGACCTCGACAAGATTGTGCGCGTTGTGAAGCTCGGAGCTTTCGTGTGCTGCACTAACGACTTCACTCAACAACCGGTGGGTTTCGTGTGTTTGGTCTCAATTTCTGACAAAACGACAGGAGGTTGTGAACGGCGCCAGCGACGTCCTGGTGCAGGTAAGCTCAAAATGAAAATGTCCTCGGGCTCACATCACAATAGGTCTTTGGCGACGCTGGACGCCATGCAAGGTTTGCTGTCGGCACGAATGCGCTCCCTCGTGGCGTGTCGGTGGAAATCGATGGTGTGTTCGAGATCGCCGAATAAAGCTCTCGATCAACAGTGCTTATGATGGATTCGATTGAAACGTACAGCTTTTATTCCAAGCCACTATCCGCCGCGGCCCAACGATTAGGTTACAGTAGTCAGGGATTCTACTCAGTGATAGAAAAGCGTCCGTAAATAATCACACATTTGACAATATTCTTCCAGAAAACTCTGTTGCTCGTTCTGCGATGCTGTGGGCTTCTATGTACATCCTTTGTTCACTAACAATATTCGCATCATTTGTACACTACTCGACAATATTCACACTAAATGTACACCACACCTATACACCACACCTATATGTACACGACACTACACTCAGGCGTTGTTCCACGACGACGGCGCAGTTCAAGCAGCGTTGGCGGCTTTCCGGAGCTCAGTGCCGCCAACAGAGTGGGCAAGCGGAAGAATCGCTGGCCCAGGCACATCGGAAGAAGAGGCAGCCAGGCGCCGAGCCTTGGATGGTCGGGGAGTGGAGGCGGTTGTGCTGGAGGTCGTGGAGGCAGGCCTCTTTCCTCGCCCCCGAGGTTTTGGGGCCGGTTTGGGCTTCTTGGTCTTCTTCAAAGGCCGGGTCGGTGCTGCTGACGTGGTGGGTGTCGAGGCAGTGGTTCGAGGACCAAGAGCTCTGCTGTCGCCACTCACGAGTGACTTGTGCTCGAGCAGCAAAGTGGCAATCTTCGCCCATGCCACACTGAGGTCCTCCTCTGATGCTCGCCCAGCAGCCTGAGGAAATGTGTGAGGAAATGTGTGAGAGGAAATGTGTGAGGAAAATGTGTGAGGAAATGTGTTGGCGAGCGAACAGGTGGAGACAGCGGCAAACATATCCAGAGGGTCCTCGCCAACATACCTGGGCTTTCCCGGAGCGGAAGAGCAGAATGCATGGTGGCTTATCCAAATTCGGGCATGGAACGCGGACCTTGAGGCCACAGTAGCGAGTCGGCTCTGGAGGTCAATGTCAAACAACAAAGGTGCAGGCAGTGGCATGAGGTCGTACCATAATCGACTGACTGAGGAAAGTGTCGCTGAAGAAGGTCGTAGACCTTTGGGAGAGCCAGTGGGAATCCCACGTCAACGTCCCCTTTGCGCAGAACAATTTTCAGCTGATCTCGGTGTAGCTTTGCAGAGTTGACGACAACAGGGGGCTTTGCGAAGCGTAAAATATTCACAACACGCAGTGCTGCATCTTCGACCTCGCGATCTGTCTTGCAGCCAGCAAGTTTGATCGTGCCGTTGGAAAAGACACAGGCAGAGATCTTGCGGCCGTTCCCAAGGTCGATTGGGATGCTCCTCTGATTCTTGAAGCTGGACTTCGCTTCAACGTCAGTAAGAACGAGGGTTTCGAGATCAACTCGCTGTCCAACGGAAAACTGAGCAGTCACAGTGGCAATGATAAGCGGAGGAATCTTGAGTGGCCCTTCGCTCTGATGATCAGCCAATGGCGATTCCGGTTCCAAATTCTCCCCGATCATTTTTCTTGTTTTGTTGCTTGTTGGAGAGGCCCGCTCAGCATCTCTACTCGAATGCCCAAGTGGTCGTCTTGCAACGCGGTCGGGCACTGGTTCTGGAGTCCAAACATAAGAAAAGATCGGGGTGGCAGCTGCTGAAGTAGCATCTGGCCGTGAGTCCTCCATCCAGTCCGGTGTCCTCGGACTTGTACACGGGGTACTAATATCTCTACAGTGCGAAAATATTTCACGCTCCTGCTCGGAACGGTCAAGTGATTCACCCGGCTGCAGATCTAACTGAAGCTGTCTCATAAGCTGATGGTTCAGTCCATCGTCGTCGAAAATGCTGCTGATATCAACCACGTCTTCAAATTGTTGCTTCAAAGACGCAGCGTGCATTTGAAATCTTGGTTTGAGAGCTGGCTGCCAGGAAACCTGTGCTTGGCCAAAAACGTTCTAGTTCTCAATGCGGAAGTGCTTTGGGTCATCCGCCTCCACCGAAAATTGACAGAAATGCCGGTTGGGGCTTTTTCCAGATCGCTGGGATCCCACCAGAACCAACCGAAAATAGATCAAGATATTCCAGAATTTCGTAATCAAACTATTCCCGCAACGAGCCGACTCTCCGCCGCTTGATTACAGTGGTAACTGTCGCAACCGCTGTCTCGCGCCAGCATCACCTCACACGGTGTCAGGGACAAGATTTCGAAATCCATCCACGCCTCCTGAGTCGCGGCTGCCTGACAACGACCCGTTTGTTGTTTCCGGACTGCTAACGAACGTCTGTGGTGAACGTTAATATATTTAAGATAATTTCCGAGTAGCCCGATCAAGGGCCCGATTTCGCTTTCTTTCACCCCCTCAAATATCCCAGAAAATCTGCGCTTTTTGCTCTTGGAAAAAATGCGCGGGGTCCCTCCTTTGCTGATTGCCCTGGGTCTCTGTCTGGCTGTGAGCCTGCCGCTGGATTCACTTGAAGGGTTCATTCTGAATGAAATTCTTGCTCTGCGAGCTGCTGGTGTGCAGAGCGTGAATACTGTGCCCATCGTGAGCACGTCAACGGTCGTGGCGCCGTCCGCTTCCGCGATGCCGATTGTGACAGCTCATGGGATGGGCGATTCCTGTTTCAATTCTGGCATGCAGGTGTGAAAGCATTTGATTTTGATCGTGTTCACAGCCTGCGCAGAGCATCACCAAGGCTGCTGGTGGTCGTGTTGGCGCCTACTCCGTTTGCATCCCCACAGGCGACACGCGGTCTGCCGACACGTCTGACGGTTTCTTCGAGAACATGGACAAGTCTGTGGATGTGTTCGCTGCCAAAATTAAGAATGATACCAACCTCGCCGGTGGCTTGTAAGTTTCGCTCCGGTCTTGCTGTGCCTGATCGGGTTTTCGCAGCGATGCCATCGGTTTCTCTCAGGGCAACTCGCTCATCCGTGGCTACATCCAGAAGTACAACGACCCCCCAGTGCGCTATTTCCTGTCCGGTTGGTCTCGCTTTTTTTGCGTGGCAGTCCTGGCTCATGCTCTATGCAGTCCATGGCACCGTTGTTGGTGTGGCTGGGTTCCCCAACTGCAACCCCGCTGGTATCTTGGGACCTGTCTGCGACGTTCTCGCCAAGGGTGCGTTGTGTGCATGTGTGCTGCGTGGTTCGATCATGTGGAGAGCATGTTGTAGAGCATTGCCATGGCTCCGAACTGTTGGGCACCCGTAGTTTCATCTTGTCAGGGAGTGTCTCTGTTGACACTACACTAGTGAAACGGAGCAGTTCGCATGAAACAGACACTCTTTGCCCATGTGATGCTTGACTCTCTTGGCATGAACATTTGAGAAATATGAACATTTGCAAACAGTCTGGCAGTACCACGGTCTGTGGTTAATATTCTCTCAACTGACCATTCTCCTTGCAGTCCTTGGTGATCTGGCATACAGCTCCATGGTCCAGGACCACTTGTTCCAGGCGGACTACTTCCGTGACCCCATGCGCGTGACCGAGAGCGCTTACCTCGAGGGCTCGCAGCTGGCCCAGTGGAACAACGAGGGCAAGGTGACCCCGTCGTACAAGGAGAACTTCGGCAAGACGCAGAAGTTTATCATGGTCAAGGCGCTCAAGGATTCCATGGTCCGTGGTTTGTCCGTCCACAGAGACGGGCACTGGGTGTGCAGAGACGGGTGCTGGGTGTGCAGAGACAGGCACTGGGTGTGCAGAGACGCACTGGGTGTGCAGAGACGTGGGTGTGCGGAGACGGGTGGGTGTGCAGAGACGACTGGGTGTGCAGGGACGGGCACTGGGTGTGCAGAGACGGGTGCTGGGTGTGCAGAGACGACTGGGTGTGCAGGGACGGGTAATGTTTGTGGAGAGATGGGTACTGGGTGTGCAGAGACGGGTGCTGGGTGTGACGTGGGTGCAGAGACGACTGGGTGTGCAGGGGGGACGACCAATGTTTGTGGAGAGACGGGCACTGGGTCCAGAGACGCGTTTGTCCTCGCAATTTCCTGCATTGCTCATGCACAATGGAGACCTCACCACCAACATAAGGAACTCGCCCACAATCATCCGGACGATGAGAAGCTCGCCCCAAATCCTCTGCTGAATCCTGACAGGTGTACCCGAACGAGGGTGAGCACTGGGGCTGCTTTGCGGATGGCCAGTTCAAGAATGTGCTGACCATGAAGGACACGCGCTGGTACAAGGTTCGTCTTGTCCGGGTGTTGTACGGTTGTCGTGTGAACTCGATCTCTTCGATCCACTTCTCGTCTCCCGCCGAGCTCGATTTCGAATGTGAATCAGTTTTTTCCTTTGTCCTTGATCGGCGTGCGGATCAGTGATTCAGTGATTTTCGAGGATATCCTGGTTGAACTGCAAAACCCGACACCAAGACAATCACCCTAGACGGAAGATTTTTCAGGTATCTCACGACTGCTGTACCTTTTTGGTCTCAAGACCGCGACCCCCGACTGCTGTGCAGGAGGACCTTTTCGGTCTCAAGACCGCTCTCTCTCGACTCCAGACCGCTCTCTCACGACTCCTGTGCAGGAGGACCTTTTCGGTCTTAAGACCGCTGACGAGGCTGGGAAGATTTTCTTCGAGACCACGCCAGGCAACCACTTGCAGTTCACTGAGCAGGACCTGTTCGGCTGGATCGATAAATACATCAAGGCCTAAACGCCAACAGGGCTGATTTCGTAATGTTCAACTTTCTCAATACAGAGTTGTTTCCCAAGCTCTGCGAGGATGTGCTTCTAGTGCCTACTTCCTGCGTACCAGCCGTAATCAAACCGGAACCAGCCTAATCAAACGATTATACCGCACGTGCCAGTTGATCGATATTTCTAAACAATCCATACCAGCCAGCATACCAGTCGCTGGTATTGATACCAGATACAGGAAGTAGGCACTAGGCCTCTCACTGAATCTATCACCCATCACTTGGCCTCTCGCTCCCCATCACGTGGCCTCTCACTGCATCTATCACCCATCTCACTGAATCAAACTATCACCCTTCGCTTGGCCTCTGACTGAGGATATCACCCATCACGTGGCCTCTCACTGAATCTATCACCCATCACTTGGCCTCTCACCGAACCTATCCCCGTCAGGTACTTCACGTGGCCTCTCACTGAATCTATCACCCATCACGTGGCCTCTCACTGAATCTATCTCTCACTGAATCTATCAGCTTGGCCCTCATAATCTATCACCCTCTCACCGAATCGTGGCCTCTCTGGCTCTCACTGAATCTCTCACCCTTCACGTGGCCCTCACTGAATCTAGCACCCATCACCAGAGGGAAAAACAACTGTGCCCTCTCGTGGCCTCTCACTGAGGATCTCACCCTTCACGTGGCCTCTCGCGGGATCTGTCTCTCACTGAGGAGATCGCCCTTCACTTGGCCGAGCTATTCGTCACGGTGCACTGACTCTCTACTGAATATCTATCCGGCTCAGCTGCAAGCGGTGCAAGTGAAACCTGTCAGGTGCAGCATGCAAGCAGCAGTGAAACTGGTGGCAGTCCAAGCAGTGTGCAAGTGAAACCTGTCAGGGGCAGAGCAATCATGCACGCACGGAATGAAATAGAACCCTGGTGTATTGTCTAGCTGCTAGCAGATTTTGCGGCAGAAGAGGCTGCAGAGGAGGCGGAGCCGAGGTCCCAGGCATTGGCCTCCTTCTTGTACTTGTGCCTGTCAACAACGGAATCGTCACAGGAGAGAGGGGGGGGGGG
>QUTJ01031621.1:0-13554 GCA_003573635.1 Goniomonas avonlea | reverse complement strand
CAGCACAGCCCGCCCCAGTACAGAGTGCTGCTCTCATGAGCAAGAAGTCCATCCCAGTCTCTCCCCTTCTCCCTGCTGTCTCTCTGTCTCCGTGCCCCCAGTGGTGCCGGGCACAGCGAAACTGGCAGCCTTGCAGGCACCAGAAAGCGCATTTGGATTCTGGACCGAGTTCCTGCCTCTTGCGCTTCCCGCCCTGTCTGTCGCCGCAATGGCCGCTGACAGGTCACATACAGGTGTACCGAGCGTGAGCTGCGTACCGTGTGCTGGAGAAGAGACGGAAGTTTTGTCCCTGCCGTCGGGCTCTCGTTAGCGGCCTTTGCGGCTGACCTCCTTCTGGTGTGTCAGCGTTCAATGCGATTCTAGTTTCATCCCCTTGTGTGACCCACGGAGAGAGCGAGAGCGAGAGACAGAGACACGCAAATCAGATCGATGGTTCGCTATCTATGAAGAAAAAAACGTACTCAGACGTTTACGTAGTCAACCAGAAAGCACTAGCACCTCGCTCTCGCTAATGCCTCGTTGACAGATAGGTCACGGCCCTCAAAGTTGATGATTCTGGCCTTGGGCCGTGATGTGCTCGCTTGTCCGAGTGTTCGCGGATGATTCTTTCGGTGCGGCTCAGAGTTTGCTGCAGGGGGTCCCCGTGACCCCGTAAGCGACAAAACACTGTCGCCGTTCTGTACACCTGTGGCGAGGCTACTGGGAAGCATATATCAGCCCGAGTGCTGTACACTGCGCATAACAGGCCATCAAGCCGCTTCATCGATGGCCGCTTGGCTGTGCTGCGCACCTGCCGCAGAAGCACGGGCAACTCGACGAGGCTCCTGGGCAGCATATGGCAGCTCGAGTGCTGTACACTGCGCAGTCCAGCTGTATCTATGACGGCTTGGGATGTGCTGTGTTTCGCTTGTCCGGGTCTCCGCGGATAGATCTTGCGGATGCGGCTCAAATTTTGCTGCAGAGGGTCCCCGTGACCCTGTCTGTGAGCGACAAGACACGGTCGCCGTTCTGTACACCTCTCTCGTGCCTCCTTCCTGTCGCTGGTTTATAAACCAGTGTCTGGTTTGAGTCAGCTGGTTTGAGTCAATGTCAAACCGTAATTTCATTGAATCCGCAACTGGAAAACTGGATCGCGTTTGTAGTCCCGTCTGGTTTATAAACCAGCGGCTGGACAGGGACTAGACCCCCTGCTGCGCGCCGTGCCCCATACTGGTATCTTGTTGGCGTTAATTTGAGTGTCTACGACGTGGTGAACGATTTCGATCCCTGCTGCGCGCGGTGCTCCATACAAAAGTCTCGCGTTAATTGTGTGTCGAACGGCCCGCGGGTGAACGATCTCGATCCCTGCTCTGCGGTGCTCCATCCTCTATTATTGAGTGCGTTAACTGTGTGTCTAACGATCCGCGGGTGAACGATCTCGATCCCTGCTCTGCGGTGCTCCATCCTCTATTATTGAGTGCGTTAACTGTGTGTCTAACGATCCGCGGGTGAACGATCTCGACCTCCATACTCTCTCATCGAGTTGCGTTAATTGTCTAACGACCCGCGGGTGAGTGATGTTGATCCCTCCTGCGCGCGGTGCTCCATATTATATATTGTCGAGTTTGCGTTATTTTGCCGAGCCTCGGAGACCAAGATCACTGTACTACAATTTTGACAGGCTGACAGCCACTGAACAAGCTCACCGAGGTGTTTTGCCAGTCGTCACAGTAAATCGGGTTCGAGACTGTGCTACAATTGTGACAGGGGAACGGCCACTGACACAAGTTTCACGCGTTGCCCGAGAGTTTGGCTAGATGATCAGCACAGCAAATCAAGTTTTAAGAAGAAAACAAGACAGCAAACTTGGAGTTAAATACCACTTGTTACTTTACTTTCGGAGGCACAAGCGTTTGCTGTGACAAGTTAGCGTAGACGTGGCCGGTGTCGTGGCAAGTGAGCGCGAGGCTCCTCCCACGAACCGGCGAGCTTACTCCTAACACGATTGGGGCACATGGGTCCTCTAACGGTTCTCGCCCGTGCCACTACGTCAGACAACGTAGCTGCACGGCCAACAAGGAGAAAAGGTCACGAATACGGTTCCGATCCGGCACTGACAAAAAACAATAACATCAACCGAGCTCGAACAAGTCCCAGAAGCCGTCGGGCTCCTCCCCCTCAAGCACGAGGGTCACCTCCACACCGTCCGGCACGCTAAAGTGCCGCTGGAACTCCGTTGCTGCCTCGCGCCCAACCTGTTCTGCCCTCTGTCTGCTCTGCTGGGTCTTCCAAGGACTGCTCGGGGGTGGGGTGGGAGACGGGAGGGGGGTCGGGGAGGACGGGGTGGGCGGGGTGTAATTGCTGCCCACCCATACCCAGAGGTGCTCGCACTCAGCCGACGAGGGGTTGCTATGCCCGCTGTGCAGGACAAACGCTCGGGTGTCCCAGAGGTCATCACTGCGGAAGGCGCGTGAGTGTGTGATACAAGATGTGAGGGCAGCGGCGGAGCCGTGTGTCTGAGTGCAGGCGCGTGGAGTTGTGTGGGTTGTTGTGTGCGGGTGCACTTGGATGTGTTGTGAGCAGCGTATAGCGGCGCGTAGGGGGGCAGGGGTGGAGGTGGGTGTGGGTGTGAGTGCAAGCGCGTGGAGTTGCGGGTGCACTTGAAGGTGTTATGAGCAGCGTATAGCGGCGCGTAGGGGGGGCAGGGGGTGGAGGTGGGCGTGGGTGTGGCTCGGGCGTGTGTGGGTGTGGACGTCGGTTGTGTGTGGACGTTGTGAGTGTGCAGCGACTCGGCTATGTGCGCGGTCGTAACCGAGTGTGGGACGCTGCGGCCGCTGTGGGGCACACACAACCATGGCAAGGTGACTCGAACACTCACCTGTCATAGTTGTCAATCTCCTCCCAGTCCGGAAACGAGTACATATTCGCCGGTGCCACAAACGCCACGGTGGGCCCCTCGTCCTCTTCCTCGGGCACAGCGCCCGGCCGTGGGCCACGTGCGGTCATGCACACCTGCGGCGCAGTGCCGCCGCGTTGCCCTCGCGGTGTCGGGCACACCGACGCTGCCTTGGGGACTGCCGCGAGACTAGGGATTGGTGCGGCCGGGGGGGACACGGGTGTGGGTGGGATGTCGACGAGCTCTGGCACGGGGAGGGCCCGAGCCGTTGGGATATCAACGTCAAGCACAAGCTCACCCAAGACGTCTTCTGGCTCCGAGCCCTGGAGGAGGATGTAAGTGGGGCCCTCGCGCAATCAGTGTGTGATGCTTGTGTGTTCTGGAATCGACTGGACCATCTTGTCTTTCTTTTGGAGCTTGGGATTAGGAGGTACACTTGTTGTCTCGATGACCATGAGCGTGTGAAGCAGTCTGACAGAAAACGTACGAATTCGATTTCCTCCGAGGTTGGAGGCGCGTGCTCGTACTTAGCAAGCTTGCCCACGTATTCCAGCGCCTTTTCCTTGAACGCAGGGGGGCAGTCCGGCCGTGCCCACAGGTACGTGTTGGACAACAGTTGGATCACAGCGCATCTGTTGCGCGCAGGTGAGGGGACGAAATGCACAGATTGAAGGTGCACTCCCAGCTTCGCGGGTGCCGCTGAACATACATCTGAATAATTAAACGCACCGTGACTGAAACAGCGCCGAGATCGTAGGGACGTGAGTCCAGTGTGCGACAAGCGCGGGATCACGGGAAACATCCGTGTACGGTCCAATAGTGTACAGCATTGGCAGTCCTGCACCATGCGGGCCCTTGAGGCGTTTCCCCCACAACATGAGTTGGCAAGCAAAGCCTGTGTTTGGCGATGCAACACCCCGCCGCTCCTTGACGTAGGAGAACGCTTGGTCGTAGGTGAGGCCTTTTATGGCCATCTCCCACGCAATGACCATGGACACAGATCTGGAGACTCCCTGCAGCGAGGAGTTAGGAATCGAGCGTGAACACAGAACAAGGGGTGACCTGAGTGCAGTGGACGAGCACCTTTCCCCCTGGGATCGCCCGAACCTTTTCAATGAACTCGACAGAGTCATAGAAATGGCATCCAATGTCTTGTTGAGCAGAATCATTAATGTACAACGTTTGGTAATTGAATAGATCCGAGTACTTGTTGGGTGTCGTGAGCCCAGTACAGTTCAGGATGTGAGTGATTCCCAAGGAGAGCAGCACATCTTTGTTCAGTGCCGGGTTCGCTCCAGATAAATACATGAAATCCTCGATCTGCGGGTATCCGTGAGACAAAGAAGCAAGGAATCAGCCTGCACCTTGTTGCATTGATTTTCAAATCTTGCGAGTTTTTCCTTTCGCATCGCAACCTCGTCAGGTGCTGATTCAACAGCCAAGGCAGCTTCCAGATTCAGCTTGGGAAAGTGAATCCGACTCCCTTCGTCTGCATTTGGGCTCGCTTGGGAGATCTTACCAGCGTTCACACCAGAGGTTGGACTTGGGCACGTGCCCTCGCCCGGACCTCCACCAGAACCTGGGGCAGGGCCAGCATCACTCTGAGATCCTGAGCCCCCGGAGCTTGGATGACTGCGTTGTTTCTGAGAGTCCTGTGGTGCTTCGAAGTTGTGGCGGGTTGGAGTGGGAGCTGGTGTGGGTGTAGGTGTGCCATCGGGGAGTTTCCTAGAACCAGCTGCATCGGAGACTGAACGTGGTCGGTCACCTAACAGGGGACTCAAGAGCTTGGCACCCATAGCACTGGCAGAAGCACCAACTGAGGCAAGACGACCAGTGCGAGATGGTGTTGAACTCGCTCCTGGTGCCACCCCAAACATCGCCCCGTCACTGGACTGCCCAAAACCGACCTGGCGCTGCACTATGACCTCCCGCTTCTTCGCTTTTTTTGAATCATTGTATTTCGACAATCGAGGCCCCATGTAGTGAAGCCAACGCCACGGTGAACCAACCCCCGACCGACCAGACCGGGCACCCGCGTGGCTGCACTCCGAGTCTCGAGGGTCAGGCGCCGTTGAGGCCGCGGGGTAAGATACAGGCAAAATTATGCCACCAGTGCTCGTCCCAGCGAATGGCAGAAGAGCTTTGTCGTTGCAAGGGCTGGATAGAGGCGTCAATCATTTCAAATGGGAGGCAAGGAATATCTCTTCCACACGTGTATGCAGATAAAGCTTCAGATAGCGAACCGCACCCTGATCCTCGACGTCAATCGTGACTCGTGAGAGGCCCCCTCCCAACAATTAGTCGGGATAATAAGGGATCCAGACACTGCCCAAGTGAGGCGGCTGAGGCCTGGTGTTTTGCACACTTTTCAGTTGATTTCACCACACCACGTAGTTACGCTCTCGTACACTTGCTGTTTGTTTCGTTGCTGACTCGCGCCGCTGACCGCCGCAACAAGACAGTTAGTTGTTCCGAGGTCATGTGCCCGCAAATAGAAATCGTACGAAACGTCGCTGTCGCTCACTACAAACACACGCCGCAACAGTTGGAGCAAGTTGGAGATCGCCGTTGTGGCAAACAAGAGGGAACGTGCAACGCCTTGGAGATCGCCGACGAGGCAAACTTCCTTGTTCCTGGAATTTTAAAACTTTTTCCAGGTTTTCTGGAACTCGTGTCACGAGGGCGGGTTTGCTCTTGTATTCATGGTTGCCCGGATAATATGCAACCGGCAGAAACACCCGACGACGATTGGTGTAGGGCCATCGCCTCAGAGGCATCAACCGGCACGGCAGCAACAACGCGAGCAATGAGCTCCTCAGAAGCCATGCCCCCGAGTCGCGGCATCTCACAAAGGGACGCCTTCCACACCAGCTCCCAAAGCGGACAAACTGCTGGTCAATCTGCTGTATCTCGCCAGGAGGCCAAGTCACAGCCTTCCGGTTCATTTGCAACCGGGGGTGCCACTCCCTCCTCAGTGTGCCCCAGCCCGAACCTCCAGTTTGCTGCGGCAGCTTCCGACCAGGAGAAAGCGTCAAGGCCAGCTTCGTTCCAAATGCCACCTCGTGAGAACATAAACAATGATGGCAAATTTCGTTCTTGGATCAAGGTTCGTTGTTGCTCATATGAGTCATGGTTTTGTTAACTCAAGCCGTCAGCGAGTGTTCGCCCCAATGTGCGGAGGGAGCAAGCAAGAAGCTGACCAGCCAGCACAATTTGTCTCAAATAATGTGGCCTCGGAGGAAGCTACCGGCAAACCGCCACCGCATCAGCGTCCCCGCCCCAGTCTGCGTGTGATTGCCCCAGCAAGTGGCACGCACTCTCCTGCATCGTCACCAAACCGTCGAATGGGGGTCCCGCAAGGATGTGGTACCCCGCTTGCTTCAATGGTGTCACCAGCTTCAACTCATGCACGGTCCAACTTGGGCGCTAGTGTCGCTACCCCCAGACCAGACGACCAGGAGGCTCTGGCCCAAATGATGGCTGAGTTCGCCCCGTTTAATCTCAGCTCCTACACAGTGATCAAGCAACTGTACAAGGTAACTAATGTTTGCTGTTGCTGTTGGCCTTACACATAATTGCAGAGTGGTGCTTCGCATGTGCATCTCGCGGTTCGCAAGGCCGATAACGTTCCGGTGGTCCTGAAGTTCCTTAGGGTCAGTTTCGTCAGTTTGCTGTTCTCCACGCCATATTTGCCCAATAGCCCGCTGGTGCATGTGTTTCATCTTTGCGCTCACCTTTTTTTTGGCACAGGCGCACACCAAGGTCCGTAACGAGCTGCGCGTTCTTGATGCTGTTCGAGGGGTGCCCGGGACTGTTCAGGTAGGCCCGTCCGTTCTCTGAATCTGAGCCGTCTCTCAAAATCATTGCAAGCAATATGTGAACTGTGACCTGCAGGTGATCACGGTCGAGCGCACTGAGGCGGAGGAGCAGGAAATCGTCTTGATTCTCGAGGAAGTGAAAGCGAAGTCCCGCCACTTCCTTCCTCTGAACCTGCGACAACTGCGAACGTATATGTACCAGCTACTACAGGTGTGCTCCTCTTGCTATCGAGCCGAAGAACAGTGCTTATATTTATTCTCTGTTTCGTTCTTCTGTTCCCAGACCAAGAATCACTACTCCTGACGCTTCGCAGATCCTTGGCAACCTGCACAACATGGGGTTGATCCACCGAGACATCAAGGAGTCGAATGCGCTGTGGGCCAACGCCGTTGTTGTCATCGATTTTGGACTTTCCTGCATCGGCACTGTACGTTCTTGTTGCCCGGAGAGCGTTTGTGTAACACCATCCGCAGACTTGCACCGGACAGGCAGGCACCAAGGGATACATCGCCCCTGAGTTGCACCCGAAGGGAGGAATGGGCACGAGCAAGGTCGATCTCTACTCTGCAGGCGTTGTGTTTGCCCAGATGGTAAGTCTTCGAGTTCTGCAATCGGGATCTCAAAACACGCGTGTGTGCGTTGGCGCGCAACGCTGTCTTGGAGTGGCTGCACGTCGGCGGAGAGAAAGAGAGCGAGCGAGCGAGCGAGCGAGCTCAGTTCTTCTCTCGCTCCTTGCTCTTTTTCATTCGGGCCACCTACACAAGTGCAGACTGGTGCGAGACTCGCTAGTTGGGCGTCCCAGTCTCTCTGCGTCACTCTGACACGATTTTCACCATCAATCACGAATCATTTGGAATTCCAAGGGCCCTGCTAACGGCTGGACCCAGATGTTCGGGATGCACGTGCGTGGACCCTCGGACACTGAGGCAATGCGCGAGATCACTGATAAGGACGCCTTCATTCTTTGGATCTCCCAACGGTGCGCACTCCTTTCATCTTCCGTGAATGCTGTTTGAGAGTCGCGGAAACGGTGTTCAATATGACGGGGTGGGCAGTCCCGGCCTGGGCTCTAATCTCGCGCTCGGCAGGTTCCCATCCTGGGCCAAGCAAGACCAAGTCAACTCACTGTTTGACCTCCCCACCCTCGACCTGATCCAGCAGCTGCTCAACTCAGACCCAGACCAGCGACCGTCTGCCGCAGAGGCTCTGCAGCACCCCGCTATGCGCGACCCTAATTGCAAGTACGTTGCCAACCCAAGACAGCCATGTATTGCTGCTCCCGCTCCTCATAACGACCTAAACGACCAGACTCCCCCGTAGAATGCTTCGAAACGTATCCCCCATAGAATGCATCGAAACCTTTCCACATCGAAACCTTTCCACATCGAAACCTATCCCCCGCAGAATGCATCGAAACCTTACCGCATCGAAACATATCCTCCGCGATGTACACTCGACCAGACCATTGCCTCGCCCAGTCGATCTCCTTGCGATGCGGACAGATTACCATCGAGAGTCAGGCACTAAATTGGATAATTTCGTTTTTTTTCGAAACCAATTTATGCCACAGCGCCTAATGTCAGGATCCTTTCGAAATAGCCCTGTCCAAAAAAATGGAAAGCGTGTGTGCCTTCTGCCCGCTAGGCTTTCCCTCGATCCGGACCAAAAAGTTTTCTCAAAACCTCTTGATGACCCAAAACCCTTGGCCTGGCGAAGAAATAGGCACTCTACACTAGCCGTGTCAATTCACGTGACGGCGAGAATGCCTCATATGACGCTCGAGCTCCCCAATGCAGATCACTGAGGCTCGCTCTCTCTCTCTCTCTCTCTCTCTCTCTCTCTCTCTCGCTGTGTGTTCCCTGCCTGTGTGTCAAGCAACTCCTGCGCGGCGCGCACTTGTCTGACTCTCGCCGCAGCCGCAACAGCTACGGCGAGCCTGTGTCATCCTCCTCGTCGCCCATCAGGCTGGGCGGGGCCGTGGACGCGCACGACCAGCTCGTGCCCAAGCCCGTCGCCTCGCCGTGCGGGCCGGAGGAGGCCGCCTTTGCCCTCTTCGACGACTGCGGCAGTGGCCGACCTGGTTTCCCTTATCGTGATTCCAGCGGCTGAGTTGGGATCGTTTTGGGCACGAGCGGGTATCGTTCTGTGTCTTGTGCGGGCATGACGCACTGGTGCAGACCGTACACGGGTGATTGTGTGTGTGTGTTTCTCTGCTTGCGGAGAGTATATAATGTACTGTGGGAGGCTCTGTCCAGCCCGAGCCAGGTGGTAGTGAAACGAAACGTTATTGTGGGCTACATGGGATAAATTTAAGCGTTGCAATCCTCCCACTTCCAGTCCAGGATTCAAGTGCCCGGCTTGATTCGTGTATGCTTCGCCTCTTGACCCTCCGCCTCCGACTATAAACACACATACGACACTGGACCAACAACATCACCTCTCTGATCCATCCAACACCGGGCCAGGGCAGGGGGCCAGCCATTGCTTGCGCAAACTGCTGGAATGGACGATGATGCCATCTGCCATCTGTAGGTCACAGGGTTGGCAGAGGGCGAGATGCCGCGTTGCATACAGGCCAGGAGGGGTACCTGCCAGCCAGCACCGTTTCATTTTTTTGCTTCTCGTGAGGCATTTGGTGAACAGGCGATTCATTCCTTCGCAAATCATTAATCCATAGATCACAAACTCTGGAGGAGCCCCCGTTGCCGAGGCCCCGGATTTTCAAGCAGTCGCTCGATAAGCTGTGCCTTGGTGCCCTTCGTATCAAGACCCCTTTCGGTTAGTAGCGCCTTGAGCTCTGGCACTTTCAATTTCTGTTAAGCTGCCTCTGACGTCATACCACAACCTCAATTGCGAAACGAATATTATAATTAAAATCCAACCCGCTAGCCTCTCTTCTCAAACCTGCAGGATACATGCAGAAATCACCACAGCAGCCACAATCGTCGCAAACCAGTCGCTTTGCATCCTTGTAGCTCCAGACGTAGGAGAATTTCGGCAGGCCATCTCAGTCGCCCGCATGCCCCCGTTGAAGCAGCTGCAGCTGTTGCATCCGTCTGCGGCTACATATCAGCTCATTCTCAAGGAATCAAGGGCACATGTCGCGACCTGAGCACTTCCCAGACCATCCATGACTGACTGTAGTGGCGCCATTCTGGCAGCTCTTGCACGTTGCTGAGCAGTTCGAGGCTTTCTCGTTCACACAAACGCAGGTCATGCAGTAATCAAAACTTGAGCTCCACTGGTCACCGTTCGGCTTGCCAGCGCACACATTGTCACCCTGCAAACGCTTCACGTCCCACCCTTGCAAGTCAAGCACTTACGCCAGACTGAGTGCAAAAGACGCCAGGCTCGACACACTGGGAATTTAGTGGGTTGCAACAGTCAGTGTACGTGCTGTTGCAAATTGCTTTCCCACATTTATCCCCAGCAGCGCCCAAACAGAGCGCCACAAAACTCAAGCACACAACAGTGCGAAGCATTATTTCTTTGTCTTGTGGCAATTTGTGGGTGGGGCTGCCGGTTTTTGGATAAGCTCATTAGTTTAAGTACCAAGAAGCAGATTTGTTGGCACTCAGCGATTAGAAAACCATATCTGAGCGAGTGGCACTTTCAATCGACTCCATCCGAGCACGGTGGTCAGTGGCTGGTCACGCGATCTACTTTGGCCCGATCCTCTTGGATCATGCAAGGTCGGGCCGCGACCGAAAATTGATTAAACGAAGGCGAACCCAGCAGCGCCCCGCGAGAAAAAAAAAACAGCAAGATGGGCGGAATGTATTCTCTTCCACAGAACTCACCGTACAAGGTGGTCATCCGAGCTTCATCTGGGACGTACTCCACCCACTTCCCGACTCAGCTGCAAGGTTTGTGTGGCGGTGCGGTTTGGTGAGTGACTCACCCAGCTCAGGCCGCATGGACCCGAACCAGTGGCACTCGTTCATGTGCGAGTTCAACTCGGTGTCGAGGAGCTGCTTTTGGATCCGGATGGCTCTTCTCTTCCTTTACTTTGGTTGGATTATCTTTTACGTTTATAGGTGCCAATTGCCCCGTTTCTCCTTTGCGTTAACACTCCCTCCTCAGCCTCATTGCTTGGAGTTCATTTGATTCTGATGGCGACCAACCCTACTTCCCCTTTGGCACTTTCATTGGTATGTTGGTCTCCATTCCATTCGTGATGCTCATCCCCGACAGGGTACACGATTGGTGTCGTCGTGTTCGTTTTTGGGATTGTTGGAATTCGGCTGTGGACCCGCTCCCGTCTTCGTGGTCTTTGCGACCGAATGAATCATACCGTTGGACACCAGGCTGGACTCCATTGGCAATATTATCAGCTTCGTTACATCTCTTGGGTGCGCTTGTGGTTCTCTGCTCTCTCTCTCCAGCCGTCTCTCTCCCTCCCTCCCTCCCTCCCTCCGTCCGCTGTCTCTCCCTCCTTCCCTCCTGTCTCTCTCCTCCCTCCCTCCCTCCTGTCTCTCTCCTCCCTCCCTCCCTCCCTCGAGTTTTGTCTTACCCCCCAACAGATGGAGGTGGACATTGCCGGTGCTGTGGTCCCCGGCCCCATGTACATGCCCCCTGCTGGACAAACTCCCGTTGTTTATCCTGTTCCTGGTTTGATGCCCGAGGTGAGTGCCGCGATTTCTTTTGCTTGAGGCTGACGTTTTGTTCTCAGACTGTTGTTGGCCAGCCAGCGCACGCGCAACCCGTTATGGGTCAAGTTGCTCCCTCGTTGGGCGAACAACCCTATGTCAAATTTCAATGATTCCTTTCAAGTGTGTTTTATGTGAATAAATATGGTACTGTTTGTCGATTCCTAGTCGATCTTCAAGCTTGGTTGTGTCGTTGGACATGGTGACCGATGCCCTTAACTGCACCCCCCCCCCCAACTCCCCCGCTTCCTCTCGTTCTCTTCTCCTGCTCCTGGCAGATCTACGGATCTGTGGCTGCTCAGCAGTTTCCTAGGTGCTTGAATACACACTCTCTCAAGCTCCATGCAGAGACACAAGCTTGCAAACGAAATGGTAAATAAAAACTAATGATTTATTGTCAATCATCTCAAACATGTACATGGGAGCGCTAACCCAAACCAAAGCACCCGGACCACAATCCGTTCTCCTGGTCACCTCAGAGCACGCCGAACCTCAACCCAAGGCCGGAAAACCACACTGCTTGTCCGCCGGAACGCAGGATTTTCTATCTACAAATTAATCGCTCCTTTCAACCAAGTGTGTGATCTTCACCGTCACCATTTGTGGGCGCTCATGGCGTAATCAAAATCACGCTTTGCACCAGCTTCAGAATACAGATGAGTGGCCTTCGGATTCGCCGCCAACCGCGCGTCACCCGCGATCATCTGAGCGCGAATCCCCTGTGAAACACTGGTCAGTGGATTCCAGGAAGCAAGTCGAGATCTGGCCAGACCTGCAACAGACCCTCCACTCGGGTCGCAGGAGCCCATCCAGACGCCGAGAGAGTCTCCATGCAAACGCCACCGGCGGGGAGGACGAAACCCCCTTCGATTACCGGCTCCACAACCCGAACAAACGGGGGAGCATAAGGAAAGTCGTTCGGAAATCTGGAGTGAAATAAGAAATGCTAGTCAAGGAAATGGTGACAGATACCGAAGTTCGAGCAAGACACCAGGCACTTTGGCGTCCCGAAGCTGCCTCCCAAGCGGCGAGTCGCCAAATCCTGTGTATTGAAAGAGCACTCGCCAGACAAAAAAGGTTGTCTCGTCAGGAAGATCGGCTTCCATGTGAATATCAGGTTCCTCAGCTGCTCACAGGTGAGATTGTCAAAGTACGGCAGAACAAAATACCAGCGCAGGCGGCGAGCAATTGGCCGAAATCCGAAGCAACACGCTGCACAGCAACTTTGGTAGGAGCCATCACACTCTTGGAACTAGGCGACTGTTTTGTACGACCTTCTGGAGAAACCTCCTCAGATATTGGTGATTCCTGTTTCCCTTCCTCGGGAACAGCAGCAACAGCCACCTCAGCCATGAAAAGAAAAACTCGGTCGGATAAGTCGGCACATCCAGTACGCTCTCGAATACAATTGCACCGACTCCCTCAACGCTAGTGCAAAAAGCGACCGTACGCTCTCTTTGGATGGATCGCTTTGGATGGATCGACTGAGGGCACAAGTGGAGTGTGCAGTCCCTCCCTGCCCTCTCCGCAGCTCAGCCCGGGGTCCTTAAAGTCAATGAGCCACAGACCCCGGGGGCGACACGATCCAGTCACACATAAAAAGCTTGAAAATGTTCATTTACTGAAATCTTAGCTAGTGTACACTGCACTTCACAAGTACAGGGGTCTAATACACAGTACACCCACACGCCACGGTCGGTACCGTAAATAACACAACAGCACAGCGCAGCCACTTGCCAACGCCTTGCCCTCTCAGGTGACAGGCGATGCCTCAGCCAGCCACACCGAGCGCTTGCACGCGAGCGCCCACGGCATGAGTCGTCGAGCTGCAACAACATCACGACCCTCTGGCAGCAGGATCTCAAGCGCCGGCGTAGATACGGCCTTAGTCGTCGAGCTGTGACAGCATCGCGACCCCACGGCGCACCCAGTGCTCCGATGGCAGCTTGCTCGGGATCTCAAGCGCCCTGACAAAGTTGGTGGAGTGCCCGGTGGTCGAGAGCGTGCCAGCACGGGTGCTGACCTTGTACAGAGGGCACTGGTAGCCACCCGACTGCGCGCTTGTGTCAGGTGGTGTCGTTGTGTGTGGGCACAGGGCAGCGTCCTCTCCCAAATAACAGGATTCGGCCGGAAACAGTCAGTGGCACACCAATCAGACACAAAGGCATTCACACACACACACACACAACACACACACACACAACACACACA
>QUTJ01031620.1:12500-13554 GCA_003573635.1 Goniomonas avonlea | reverse complement strand
CTCCGCTACAGACAAGAGTGAGTAGGGGAGAGAGAGGGGGGGGGAGGAGAGGAGGGGGGAGAGGAGAGGAGGACCGCTCTTGTCTTGGCCTGACGATGAGGTGAGGCCGGTTGGCACGGTGAGTTTCCAGGAGGGGGAGGGGAGGAGGGGGAGAGGAGGAGGAGGGGGAGAGGTGAGGAGGTGGGAGAGGTGAGGAGGGGGGGAGAGGAGAGGAGGGGGGGTGGAGAGGATGAGAGGAGGATGTGGGGAGAGCAGAGGAGGGGGGAGTGGAGAGGAGGGAGGGGCTAAGCGTGAGTTTCCAGGCACACTCCCTCCAGACACTCTCTCACACACGCTCATACTCACTCCCTCCCTCCCAGGCACTCTCACACACGCTCAGCCTCACTCCCCCCTCCAGCAGGCAGCACCCACCCGAGTCCTCGGCTCGCCGTCCCACACCCTCGTGTCTTCAGCCAAGCCCACCCTCCTCTCCCCGACCTCCACCACCAGGGGGGCAACAACCATCACCCCGCTAGCGTCGTCCACTAACGTCCGACCCACGTACGCGTCCCCGGTAGTGTCACGCTCGACGCGAGGCACAACCCTCGCCCAACCCTCGCCTCTCCTCTCCACGGCACGCGGCGGCACGTTCCAGCCCTCCACGTTCCAGCCCTCCACGCGCCTTCGTGGGGCCACGTTGTCAGACCAGGCAGCGGCCCCTGTGCACAAAGCGTCCCTGGTCTCCACTGTGCCGGCCCCTGGTCCAGTTCGCGAGATCATCTGAGACTCGATGATCGCATGATCTGATCTGATGATCGTGCATGATCTGATCTGATCGCGCATGGTGATCGTGATGAGGTGCGTCAGACTCGGTGATCGTGCATGATCGGATGAGATGCGCGATGATCGTGCCTGGTTCACCGTGCGTTGTTTGGTCTGCCACAGCGACGCCGTTGTCAGACCAGGCAGCGGCCTCTGTGCACAAAGCGTCCCTAGTCTTCACAGTGCCGGCCCCTGGATCATCTGACTGATCTGATGATCATGATGTCTGAGGCCGGCTGAGCTAGGCAAGTGA